>JAHLSL010000014.1:471679-644061 GCA_025920805.1 Petroica traversi | reverse complement strand
CGCTCGGCTCTTTTTCCTTTCCGTCTCCGACTTCCCACTTGAGCAGGGCTGAGGCCGGGGGTTTTCTCGAGGATCGCGGTGCGCTGTGGCCCCGGTCGATGCCAGTATAGGTAAAGGACATAAAGGTAAAATTGCATCTGGTGTACTGAGTGTTCAGTGGAACGCATCCCTGCGTGTTTTGGGAAGAGAATTACTGAAGTTTGTAAGTCTTCTCGCTCTGTTTTTTAATAAAAAATGTGCCCAGGCTAACAGCTACCCCTTGCTGGCGGGGTAAGCACTTTGGCCTATCTCAGATCAGGCTGTCAGATCGGGATTCAGGTTTGTAATTCAAGTCTGACCTGCAGCTGGCTGATCATGAGTACTCTCGGCTCTAGTTCCTATGTTAATATCTTCCACTGTTTTTTAACAGTGAATGTGGCCCTCTGCGTGCTTCAGGGATATTCCATGAATTCTATGTAGTATTTCACTCGGAACTGTCAAGTTTTGCAAAACAAAGTGAAACCTTTTGTTATTTTACAAATTGAATGGTGACTGAAAGTCGGCAAGAATTTAAAGCATTCTTCAGCTTGAACAGCGTTTCTTCCCCTTCCCATGGAGCATTTTTGTTTCTGAGGAACATACTGCTGCTGTTCTAGCAGCTCAGCATAGGAGAATTAGACTTCTGTTCAGATAATGCGGTAGTGGCCTTTGTAAAAACAAGTTTTTATGGCCTAACCATGCGTGGTTTGTATCATCAGGAGTTTGAACTGGTAACTTAATATGGAGGAATTTGAAAGGACTCACTGGGTAGGAGATTATAAAGAATTTCTCTTTGAAAGTACTTGTGTTGCCACTGCTTTTTAGGAATCTGAAGCAGTCAGCACTACATAGATGTTAATGGTACTGTGTTTTCATTTTTAGGATTTTAATTTCTGACGTAATGTTGTTCGTTCTCTGAAATATTGATTTCACAACTCTGGAAATCGAAATCGTCTGTCTCACCCAAGTCTGTTTAAGAAGTTAAACAGATTGCTTTGTCTTTGTAACTGACTTTCTTCTTGTGACTTTGACAGAAGATGTCAATTTTGGGAACAGTGAATAAATGTAGCAATAGAAGGCACCTGTACCATGAAGACCAAGGCTGTAATTAGCAAATATTTTTATATAGGCCATGAAACAGATACAGATTCATGGTAATGTTAGCTCTTATTGCTGTTGTTCTGTCATTGCAACATTAGCTGTTGTATTTGCCTCCTACTTCTACCAGATTGCATTTCCGACTGCTTTTGTAAAAAAAAAAAAAAAGATACTCAAAATATCTTTTGCTGTGTTTTCCCAAAACTGACAGCAGAATTAGCCCTCAATAGTCTGCATGATCCTTTTTATTACATCCTGGCTACTGAGCATATGATAAATTCAGAACTTCATCCTTTGCCTTGTTGCCGTGCAGAAAGGGAACTTGTCTCCCCTTCCTCTTTTCTCCTCTAGTTTCTTGGCTAGCTGTCAGAAAGCTTAAGGAAAGGTGTTTGCTCTCTTCTGTGTCACCTTGCATCTTCTGTTAACTAAAGAAGAGGGACAAGGTCAGCGGTGTCTACTGCTTTTCCAGCCTTTGTTTTGTTTTGCCTTGTGTTGCTGTTGGTATGTTAATCCTTTGCAGTGCTCATGGCTTTCCTCAGTAGAAACTATAACAGTAGCGACTCGAAAAGTGATACCCGGATAGCTCTGTTTGCTGGTCTTGAGCAGCAGCAAAACTACCTAGAGTATCTGCATTTTTCATGCTTCTTGAGCATAAAAGCTGCTTCCAGACTCATGGAGACAGGTGCTGTATCAATTTACTTGCCGCAGGTTTGAAATCAAAACCAAGGCATCTTTGAATGCAAAGCGTATGTTCCAGAAAAATATTTTCTGTCTGTGTTGAGGTACTGATGGGCATTCCCAAGCCCCCTCTCCCACCGTGTTTTGAGGAAGGAGGATTGCTGAGGTGGATTTATTAGAGGTGTTTGAGAGAGTTTTTAGATAGCTGAAAACTCTGAAACCAGATGCTGACGTGTTTTGGTTAGTTTAGTCAGACAGGGCGAGGTGCTGGGTGCTCGGCGCTGGACACCCTGCTCCCCCAAAGTAGGTCATCTGGCATGTCGAAGAGGCGGGGAGTTGAGGCACTCTGCAGGAGAGCAGCTTTCTGCTTCTCAGGAAATAAAAAACTTAAAAGGTAGTACGCCCTGTCCTTGTATTTACTAGGTGTACAGAAATGTTGTAGAACAATAGTTTGCAGGGAGTGAAAGTCAAGAATTCTTACAAGTTCCTGAAGTGAACGATGTGCAGAGAGCTGGGACGGTGTTTGTAATGTGGGAAATAACATTGTTTCTTCATCCTGAGGTGGAGAGATGAGGCTTGCACTAATGATTTCACCTGTGCATCATTGTCCAGCCCTTTTGAAAAAGTTACTACA
The DNA here is from genome assembly GCA_025920805.1 of Petroica traversi. Taxonomy (NCBI): domain Eukaryota; kingdom Metazoa; phylum Chordata; class Aves; order Passeriformes; family Petroicidae; genus Petroica; species Petroica traversi. Next base: position 641,633 of record JAHLSL010000014.1, on the reverse strand, counting down.
TGAGATCCTGGTACACCTTGTGAAAAATGACTTCTCTGTTTGTTTTGCTTTGTAGATTTATGCACGTTGGCCCAGGAATCCAAAAGTTATTTCTGTTTTAGGTAGTTCCAATTTAAATTTTTCTTGCAAATTAATTAGGCCTATTAGTTGTCTCATAATAATGTAGTCAACGGGGTTTTGCCCAATTAAACTGTTTCTCTGTTCAGTGGTGGGTAAAGTAATTCTTCAAATGCTAAGCTTTTGTAGTTATGTTTTTTTTTTCTTGAAGTTATCTTTTTTCCCCATCATAAGAATGCTTAATTGTTTCATAAATGTTAATGGCATGAGTAAGTTGAAAGTGCATTGAAATCGGAAATATACATTTCTATATTCAATTAAATATGTGACAAAACAAATTAATTTGTTTCTTGCTCTCAATGAAGGGAGTTCGTATTTTAAACCCAGCATAAATAATAACTTTGTGTACACTGAGGTGGCCTGACAGTGTACATTTTTGAGCTTTAATAGATTTTTGCAAATTTTAAGAATTCAGATGCAGATGACTAAATCTTGTTTAGAGAATAGCAACCCATTCCATTTTTAATGACTGCAGCTATACACAAAAGTCTGGTGTCAGTAAAGTTTTAGAAATACTCATGGTATGAAAAAAATTTGTTAGAGTGGAAGCTCAGGCATGCTGGTGTAGCCTGTATTTGTTAACAGTTGTAGAAACAGACTTTTTGGGTTAGAGGCTTTTTCACATTGTAGGTTTGCTATGCTGGTTTTGGTCCTGATCTCATTAGCCAGTATTTATATGGTGTCATGTAACTACTGTTGATACTTGGTGGAGCAGACAGTGTGGTGAACATGGCATGCTTGGCAGATCCCTGAATTCTCAAAAGTGTTGCTTCTCTCTTACAGCTGTGACAAAATACAGGTGCAAAATCAAATGCTATTATATGGGTGTATTTTTACCTTAGCCAGTTTTCCTTGACTCATATCAGTTACTGTATGCAGAGTACACACAACCATATAAAAACAGACTTGAAAAAAGGTAGTGAGATATACCACAGATAGAATATAGCTGTCATTTTATTAGACAGAAATGGTAGATGTAGTATGTTTACAGAATCAGGTAGCATCTGTCTTAGGCAACCTCCTTTTTAAATTTTTTTTTTTTTAATTAATGAAATTAAGTACAGACTTTGTTTCAAATAAGATGTTTATTCAGAAAAAGAAACATGGTTAGGTAGCCTGTTGTGTTTCAGCAGTTGTGCTGTTTGGATAGGTGTGGCACAGGGGTTTCCTCTGTCGCTTCAGAGATATCTATTGTGTGATGATGTGGATGGTATTTGCTGTGCCAGGGCTGGGCTGATTAGCCAAGATGGATCAATAACAAAAAATAAATGAGCAGGCCCTCAGTTTATTACCTATTTGATAGAAAGGCAGATTTTAACCTTCTGAGCTGTTTGAAGTTTTTACATTCCAGAAATGATCAGAGTATTTATGAGTGCCTTAATAAAGAGAAGTAGACATGAGTGTGAAAGCAGATACTGAAGTTTATGGAGAACTGGAGGCTGTGATGCTCTTCCTGATGCAGGGTCACGTACTCTTACAGTGTGAGAAGCTGCTTTTAGCTGAGTGCTGTCTTTTGCCTGTCTTCCCCTACGGGTTACACTGGATCAACTCTGTGCAAACACGGAGGAGCCGTCACACCCTGTAAGAGAACAGGAAGAGGGTTAACAGAGGCAGGTGCTTTTTGCTCATGCTGGGGTGGGATTATTGGTTCTGCTAGCAGTGTGTCATTTAAAAAGTATGTGTTTTATTTTTAAGAAAATAGAAGCAAGCTCTTGGGAAAAAAATTGTTGATTTCTCTTTGAATTTAACTATATTGTCCCTACTTATTTTAAAATAAGTAATTGAACACTGTTTTAGAACCTTTCCTTCAAAATAAGGTTAGATCCTTACAAGGGTTGGAAGGTTTGGAAAGGAATGATGGTATTCATTAAGCATATAAACTGTAAATGAAACAGAATGGGATTTTCTAATACATCCTTGTCAAATTTAAGTTGGCTGAAATATGCTGTTTGTTAACTATATAGTAAAATAAAGCACTTCATTTCTTTAGTCCTTTCATAGGTTTGGGAGAGAAGAGGAGCAGTGTGTCCCGTTAAAACTTACTCTCTTTATGGAGAGTTAAAATCTAAATTTAAAAAAAAAATCATTCTGGACTATTAAATGTTTGAAGGAACAGCAATAAATTAAGTCTCCTGTTTAGCAAAACCTGGCACTGATACCGAAGATGAGTCCCAAGCATTGATCATACTGACCTCTTGGTTTTAATTCAGCAAGAACACCCTCAGCATACCTTGGCTGTGGGGTTTTTCCTTCCTATTCTTACAATAGCAGTGTACCCAGCACATTTTTTTTTCTCCCGCATCTGTTGTGTGTTGGACTTGGTTCCCAGTGCCATCCTGGGCCACTGTTCTTTCAGGGGAGCTGACTTCTTAGTTGACATCCTAATGATGTTTCGGATGACGACAAGGAAAGTATTTTTCAACCTTTTAATACGGAAGGAGAGATACGTGGCTCTATGATATGCTCTCGGGCTGAATTTTGATAGCTGTCATGACAACAAATGACACGTTCATTTCCTTGAATGGATGGTGTCCTTCCAGACACACACAGAGTGTTATCAAATTTGACAGGTCTTGAATGATGACATGTCAAGGATTCTGGATTCCACCACAGGAGACTTGGGCTGCTGCAAATGCATGCTGCCACTTGGCTTAGCAAAACTTACTGTAGGCTTTTATTTGGGTTTGAGTTCAGGGATTTTTTTAGTTTGTTTTTACAAGTATCCGTTGAGTTTCCATTTTAAATAGATTTAATATTGATTGAAAATTTAATTAGTAATTTTAGATTGAAAGTTTGTTTGCTAAATAATAGAAGAGAAAAAAAAAGGTAGTTGGGCTTCATCCATGCATGTATTTTACATGCCTTCAGTATTTTTAGTAAAAATTTCAGAAAAGCCAGGAGAAGTCTTGAGTATCTGAGGTTGGAAGTGAGCACTCTGTTAACTGATTGTTTTCATTTTGTGTTAGTGCTGTCAGTCAGTGATGGTACTAACACTCCCTGATAGTTCAGCTGTAGAGTGCAGGGCCAGGAACTGACACCTGTGTAGATGGGCTGCAAACAAGGGCAGTCAGTGGCACAGATGGCTTATTTGGTTTATTTATAGGCTTGGCTGTTGTTTATTTGTAAGGTTGCAATCTCAGTTGGCCAGGTGTTTCTGGTTTAACCGGACTGAAGAAGTCCTGTAAGTTGGGCAAAACCCTATAAATGCTGGGTTTTATGTGTTTTGTATTGGAATGTTATGCTGGATTACAGTCTGTCAGTGTCTAGTGCTCTGGTAACTGACTCAAATGATCTGCAAACAGCAGTTTTTCATGTGTGGTGGTTTATTTATTTATAGTTATGAATTAATTTTATTAGCAATACTATCTGGCTATACCTGTAATAGAAGTGAATTGAAAACTGGTACTGTTTAGGTGCTGGGAAGAAGTAACCATTTTTTTTATCTTTAATTAGTCCTTCCTAGCAGAACTTGAAATTCTGTGTATGTGGCAACTTTGGAAGTGTAAGTTAAGGCATAGCATTTTTCCCAGTGAGTACTGAAATTTTGTGGAAGTTCTATTTTTTCAGCTTTGTGGTTTTAATTAAGAATGTTTTTGTTCCAGTCATAAAAGAAGTTGATTATAGTGTATCTTGTTTAAGTGTGCTTTCCGTTAATCATTGCATGTTGAATGCAAAAATATATAGGTATAAAGATGTGGTTTTTTACATCAAAAAAAGAGTGAAGCCTTTTGGAGTGTAAACATTCTGAGCTTCACGTTTCCCGTCTTTCAGAAAAAAGATTAAAAGAAAAAATGATGATCAATCTCCTTCCTTTACATTTTCAGGTCTGTAGGCAGTCTTTCTGTTAGTGCTACAGGAGTAATATAGAAATAATTATATTGTGGACTATTCATAAATTCACACTGTTTTGAATTCCATTTAATTCAAATAGAGAAAGAAATTAATGCTAATATCCCAAATAATTAATGCTATAATAAAGAATCTGCCTTCCACTTGACACTAAATGACTTATGTTCTGTTACATCAAAAGACCTAAATCATTTTGAGCATTCAATATTAAAATTCTAGTTCATGAATATTAGAAATTTAATCAGATATCTCAGTAAGGACTGTGTGGATTGTATTGAGTTTAAACACTGGTAATCACAAAGCTTGTGTTTAGCACAAGTATCAAAATATGACACATCATTTTTATGAGCTTTGAGGCTCTTAAGGGATGCATGGGGAATCATAATGAACTGAAATGTTATAGACTTCCTATGGCACAAAACTGTTAAAGTCTGGGTAATGTCATTACTGTGACAACGTGTGTCTTTCTCCATTAGTCTTGTCTTATAATACTTTTGGTTCTATTCCTTTAGGATCTATCCTGGTTTTGCTGATGGGAGATTCTGATGTTTATTTCATTCAGGTATTTCTTTCACCTCTCTGGAAGACACAATGTCAAAGCTTTGCCAACTTTTCCCTCCATTGCTGTGGCCCTGTGAAAATGCAAGCATGTGCTTAGTACCACTAGTGGTCCTATTGGAGTGAACGTTTCTTATTTACAAAACACAAAACTCAGCCATAAGTACTTATTTTCCAAGACAAAAACCACTGTCACATTGCAGGTCAATTCCTTTTTAGTAACACATTCTTTACTTGTCACGACACGTATATTGAATTATGTGTTGAACTTCTGCTGTAGTGTCACACAGCCAGCTTATTTTTAGAGACAGACTTTATGCCTATACATTGTGTATTACATTACTTTTCCAGCAGTCCCATAAAGTCATTGTGGCTCCAAGTAGTTTAGGATTGGTTAATGAACAGTAATACTGAGCTGTTATAGAACAGGTGTGGATCAGGCAGTGCTTGGTATAATGCCTGCTTAAGCTGATGGAAAAGAAAGTTAGTCCCTTAGAGGGGAAACAAGAAATTAGTTAGTTTGGTGTTTTATTTAAAAACATGGAAACTAGAATTTAAAACAGAAAACCAAAAGGTATGAAAACAGGGAAAACTAAAATGTGATGTAAGTAAGGCTCTTAAATGCATTGAGGGTTCTAATTCCTGTTTTGGAGGAACCAGTGTTTGAAAATAAGTATATTAATGCAGATCATGGAAATTAATAACTTTTCAAACGCTTTGCCCCCCATGTTTTAACTGCATTAGATTGTTTAATGGTGCAGCTAGACCTGATTTCAATGTTCTGTTATAAAAGTCTTTTCAGCTTGCCCTTGTGATTTGTCTGTTCTGTTCTTTGATACTTTTTTTTCCTTCTTTCCGGATAGATAATTTTAGTGGTTAAGTAGCTGGCCATTTGCATTCCTGCGAGTTAATATAAGTGATATACTTATGGTTTAAAGAAGATACTATACATAACTGCAATCTGAATTAATGGCCATTGACTTCTGCAGCAGTGGCATACATACCATTACTGAGTGTACATAGTATTTGAAGCAGCTTGGTATTTAGATTACGCTGTGCTTGCTAAACAGGTAGTAAAATTTTAAATGCTTCATTCTTCAAAAGTAGCCATTCTGAGTCTGATGTCAGTGAGTCATGAATGCAGGTGAGTCAAAGTGTAGTTGTGCTAGCGAGGAGGTAATTTTCCTAGTGCCACTCCTTGGTCAGCTTTACCTGCTACCTGACTGGTAGCAGTGCTGGGCTCTTGTTCTGTACCATTTTTCTGCCACAGGCTTTTTGAATGTGAGGGATGTGCCTAGTTTGCAGGATGTCATGCCTGATGTTAAGCAGCTGGATTTCAGTGGATTTTTAAATTGCTGATATTGTTGTTCTAAAATTGTGGTGCCTACTTGATAATAAGAAGACCCTCACAAAACCCAGCAACAATCAAAATTCCATCCTCAGTATACTTACACCTGATATCAATCTAATTCATAGTTTTGGCAGTTGTGTACATGCACCTTTAGATTTTCTTAAGGAAGTACCATTTTATTTTATGAATCTGTAAATACTTAATTCAAGAAAAACTTTGATTTACTTGGTGCATACCTTGATTGTTGTGCTGTCTAAACTGATGTTGATCACCTGTGTCTTTGCTTTGTTAATCTTTTCCCTCCTCCCTTTCCATTGTGCAGTATTTTGTAGGTAATTAGTATTGGGAATAGCATTGATTGTGAGTGGACATGTTTTTGGGTTGTCTATAATCCATTCATATGGCAGAGATATTTAAACAAAATAAAATATTAGATAAAACACATTTGGGAATGAGTAAGATTTGACTGGAACATTGCAGTTACGTGATGCACAGAAGTAGAGTTGATGAGATGTCTGAAATGAGGAGACACTTGAACCCTTGCTTACAAAATTTCTGTATAATTGTTTTTAACTTTCTTCTATGAATATATTCTGGAATTGTAATAGGATATTGAGGTCATACCCAGATGAGTCAGTCAATAGATATCTTTCCTTAAATAAGAAGAAACATTTTTACATTGAGACATGTAATAAATAAATACTTTGCATTGTTTTTCTGGAATTTTCAGTGGCATTGATTTGAAGTTCTGTGAATTTATGAAAGGCTAAAATGACTGTGTGTAACTGTTTTGTGGAGCACAGTCTGTGTTCCTGCAGCTGCTGTGTGCGACTGATCATCTTATGCTGTCTTGCATCACGCAGCCCTTTGCTTTAATACCTCTTTCAAAGCATCCAAATCTGCCTCCTTACCCCCCCTCCCTTCTGCTCCCTTTGCAATACGGGTGAGCACCGGTCACTGCCTCAGAAATCCACATCCTGTGGTTAATGCACTCTTTCCAAGCAGCACAGGGGCTGTCAGGTAGCTGAATGGCGTCCAGCTGCTGTGTTATGAAGCCCTTTGTCTAACGATCTGCTATTAAAGTTCCCGTGGAGGCTATTACTCATGTATTCTTCATGCCGGAAAGTATTTCCATTAAATTAACAGCTGTGAATAGGATTTGGATGAAGATATTTTTGTTAGTGTTTTGTTGGCTCCCTGTTCTAACTGAATACATAGTTGCACACAGTCACAGAAATGAGGCTGTCTGTTTGCTTATATCTGCGCAGAGTAGGAGAAGGTGTAGGGTGCTTTACAGGTTATTCTGTTGAATATCATGTTCTCATTTTCTGCCTTCATATGTGTATGCTTGCAGCTTGGTATTTGGGAATTATTAATTAAATCTGAATTTAATGTGGTCCAAATTGGGGTAGGATTTACCTGTATGAACTGGCTTTGGGCTAAGGTGAATTGTATGAAAATAACACTGTACTTTCCTTCACTAGACATCGTCCTCCTCCTGCTTGTCTGCTTTTTATAGTCTGGGAGAGCTACCATAGAGAGAATTGTGTGATGAGGTTCAGCACTGGATCCCAGTGTCACAGGGTTGGGGGAATGGTGGAATCAATATTATTTCAGTTTTTCTGTTTTCCAATAGCTGGATATTATCTTTTTTGTATTATTTCTTCAGAACATAGCTGTTGTGAAAAGTTTATATTGTTCTGTGCTGGAATGAAATGTAGCCGGGGGTTTTCAGCATGCAGATGTCCTGTAATATACTTACTGAGAGTTGCTGATTCTGAGGACTTTATATGCAACACTGATCTGAAACTTAGAAATGTTAAGGGCAGGTAAGGGAAAGAGAATTGGAAAACAGATATCTTGAGTTCAGGAATAGTTAGACAAAGGATATATGATTAACAGTTAGTAGCCTTAAATGTAGAGGTACATTTTTAAAAGTTTCATATGGGCATACTTCCAAGGCTGTTTTTTTAAAGTAATTGTTTTGTGCATATCAGCTTTTGCTGCAAAGTGGACATAATGCAGGTTGCTGAGTCATTGACCCTTGTAACCAACAATTTGTATATCTTCACCTTGTTTAGCTTCATATCAAGAAGCAGTAGAAAAGTGATTTTAATATAAAATCACTAGGTGAATAAACTTGTTCACAAAGGAAAGACTTAAATTTTTCTCTGGTATGTCTAATTTTTTATCATTATATATGGACTTACAGAATGTGCTCAGCTGAGATTGATCACTGGTGTGTGAAATGACCAAATTATAACAATGGAGGGTTTTCTGAGGTGGGTAATATATTTTCATATGTAGCTTGCAGCAATGACTTTAATTCACTGAAGGCCACACTTTCAATGCTTCTGTTATTGAAATGTAGTGCTCTGATCGTTTTTCTGCAGAACTTCAATTTAGAACTTCATCTGGAAAACATCCAAGGAATAAAGCATCAAAGCAAAATAATAATTGTCTCGGAATGCAGGAAGATCTTTAAGCATAGAATTAAAATAGGTAGCAAGAGCTTGTAAAAGTACACAGGACACCTTAAAGGCTACATCTATAAGTAAAAAAGGAAAAAACTGGCATGTACCTTGATGTTGTAATGGTTTGCTAACCTTGCATACGGGAAGTAAAGCTTTTGCATTCCTACTGTTCAGAGCGTTGTTTCTGCTCTTGAATCTTTTGGCTTTGCTTTACCAAAAGGATTGTTGCCACTTTACTGATAGATCCTCAAGAAGTATATTGCCACTTGCAGAGCCCGGAATTGGTCCTCTGCTGCACTTCAAAGCCACCAGATGAACTCTTCCAAATATTTAATCAACTGAGTTATGCTACTCAGGCCGCTTATGAATGTGTTTAGTTAACTTTTCTGAGGTTTGGATTTGGGACTTTGTAAAGAAGAGCGCATGTGGGAAGAAGAAAATGATGATTAAAAGAAGTGTAGGCACAATTGGGAATTGGTTCCGGCTCTTTGGCCTTTTAGGTGTGCCAGTGTGAGAACTGTTTCTCTAGGTTTCCCTAGCTCTTCTGTCAGTGTAGTAATTGCTGTGGGAGAATAGTGGTGTTCATGAGGCTTCAATAGCTGACTGCTTTTTTGTTTTCTACAACTGCAATTAAAAGTACCATAAAAGTTTAATTCTACACTGCTTTTATTGGACGAATGATAAGTATGTAATCTGTATTGTCTAGGAACACCTCTATGAATCATGCTGAAGTCGTTCAGATTTTCCTTTCTTTATGGTAGGTCTGGACTTGTCAAACACAGATTTTGGTGGTTCTTGAATTATTCTGGCAGCATCAGCAGATAGTTTCAATGCAACCTGCAAACTATATGGAAAGTTCTATGAAAGTTCTTTCTATATAGCAAGTTTCTAGAGTTTTGTTTGGTTTTACTCTGCCTTGCAGTGAATATTAAAATGTTCAGGAAATTTAGCATACTTTATTTGTCTGCTGGGCACAGTAAAATTTTGCTGTAGCATGAGGAAGCCATTTTTTCATCCCACCCACAATCTCAGTGTACAGTGTATTGGCTGTGAGTGTGTTGGGGAGAGATCTCCCCTTCATCCTAAATCTTAGCAGAAGTGGGGATTTTCTTCACCTCTTGTATTACAGAGGGCTCTTCTGCTTGCTATAGTTTCTACATTGTCTTTTCAGCTCAGCCCATGCATTTTTCTTGCTTTTCTAGGAATAGCGTCCCTAGATGGCAACACCAGCGGCTGGCAGCTCTGTGCTTATTACGCCTGGGGGAAAAGCCCTGGCTTTCTCAAAGCCCCTCTGCCTCTAGCAGCAATGAGCTGATACACTCATCCTTAGGAGATGTGAGTGGCAGGTATGTGGTAGTCTTGTCTCTGCATGGCTGAAACCCTCATCAGCTGGAGCAGCTGAATGGATCTTGGTCTTGGATGGACTTAATGGATTAGTGTAGTGGAAGAGCGTCTGTGCTGTTACATATTCCAGTTGATGCTGCCATGAGTTGTTCTAGGTGCTTGCAAATATTCTCTCACAGGTATGGTGGAAATACTCTTGATTTCCTTCTTTATTCATAGGAATGTTGCAGTAGGTCTGGTTTGGGCTATAATAACAGAATCAGCTGCCATGTTTTTCCAAGTCACCTCTGCATACTGGATAAATAGCACGCATACACTGACTCCAAAACAAGTATTTCTATGCAATATGCACATGGGAAGTTTGTTATCCGTTATAGGATCCACCCCTCTGGAGTAAGATTATTTTCTTGATTTCTGTGTGTGTTTAAAAACATAGTATCACCCCTTAAGTAGGGCTGGTCAACAGAGTTACCACTCCCCGATAATTTTCATCCTTGGGGATAACTTAGTTTCAAGATGCTGTAAAAAGGGGAACTGTGTGTGCCTGCAAAAAGGAGAACGATTCTCTGTGTTTCTCTGTATCTGCGATTCCGTCCTTGGAAGAAAAAAGCTAGGAGAAAAGTCGTTCTGGTCATGTAATGTTATTTGATTTCAGCTTGCTAGTCTGAATTTTCTTTCTCGGGAAAGAAAGATCATTTAATCACAGATTGCAAATAGTGCAAATTAGACACCCCTGGAAAGTAAAAATGATAGTAGAAGGATGAATTAGTTGATTTCTACCTACAGCACAGGACTTGCTCATTTTGGCAACAGCAAGATGTTTAGTTCAGCTCCGCCAATTTTTTTTGAAATCTCACTCTAATTTGCTGAGCTTGGAGACTGTGTGATTATTTCAGCCAGCAGGAGAGCCTTATTTCTTTTGTCAGTTTTTTTATAAAATCTGTTTGCTAATTCTACTGGGTTTTGTTTAGGGGTTTTTGGGTTTTCTGTGGTTTTTTTTTGAATGTTACTTCATCATGTGCACCATTAAACATTTTATGCAGGAATGAGAAGTAATTATTTCTTCTTCAGTTGGTTCTCACTGGATTAGCCATAAAACTCTTGTTCCTGATTCTCCACTGTTCTGCAGCTTGTAAATCATTTACTTTGTGCTCCAAGTGCAATGTATTAGTGTAAATCTACTACTGATGTTGATGTATCGTTTCTACTTCAGTCTCACTTACAGCAAGTGTAAATAACTTTACAGAGTTGCAAAACAGTAGGGAAATAAGCCTCCACAAGCTGAGGCATCAGATTTATTTTCTGGGGCAAATGAAGAGATTCTTTGAAGCCTGATCAAAGCCCAGGCTCTCCAGTTGTGCATATTATGAAGCTGGTGGCATTTGAGCAGAATTTGTTGGCTTGAGGAGTTTTGGTTTTGTTTTCTTTTTCTTTCTTTTTACTGGGGCTTTATATCTCTGGAACCCATATTCAACATATTTCTGGAAATGACAAGTGTACTGCCATATGGCATACCAGATTTCAAGCCACTCTGAGGTGCATGTGTGAATTTTAGAGTGCCTGGAAGAAATGAATGAAAACCACATTCTCAATTTTATCTATTGCCGAGCTCCGTAGGCAGAGGAATGGGAAAGCTTTGAAGTAAATTCTGCTGGAGGGATTGTGTGCTTATTTCTGAGCCACCATCCTAATGCAGAAAGGTGTAGATGTAATTTATGTTTCAAAATATGCACTAATTTCAGCAGGGCTGTCGGTTTATGTGCTGCTTTGCTATTCTGGGAGATGGTAAGAAATACTGAGCATCTTTTGCTACTGGCAACTGTTACCATTTTCAATTCTTCATTTCCAGCCCTTTTTGTGTCTAAACCTCTCTTTCAGACTTTAATGCCTGAGCTTAAGAATTAAGTATTGTTGAACTGTTATTTGTGAATATGCTCTGCTTCCTTAAAAGGTTCTGTATTGGTTATACTTTGGGTAGATTTCTTAAGCTTTTGTTGGTTAGTAAAACCTGAGGAAGCATTACTGAAGGTATTTGTACCAGGGTTATTTTTTATTCTGGGGACTTTATGTAAACTTTTTAAATGTAGAGAAGACGTTTGGGAAAATTGTCAGGTTTTGTTTATAAAAATAATCTCCTTGTAGAGGGCAAGTGATTAAGGTAGCTCCTCAAGATCAGTTGTGTGATCAACTTTACAATTCTGTGAATTTTCTTCAGAATCAAAGACAATGAAATTTGAAGCATTTTTAATGTAGAAAAGGGGGAGAAACGTACTTGTGGGATAACTAATTTGAGTGACTAATATTTTGCCACAATAATTGCTTAGCTGGTAGAATTTGGTAAAATTAATTCTTTCTTCCTCTAATAATAAGAGGATGTTCACAGGGGAAATCATGTTACGCTACTAAATCCTTTCTCCCAAATTTTTCTTTTAAAAAGTGTACCTTGATACAGTAATTGTTCACAACCGCTTCCAATGCACAGCCTCATGCTCTTTGATTTGTGTGAAACCCCAAGGCTTTTCATAAGATTCTGAGTTTCCTCCATGTTAGATCATCTCCGTGATTCAATTTAACTTGCTGTGTGCCAGTTAATTGCTGTTTCTGACCTTGAATGAAAAAGTATATTGTTTGTTCCAGTTGTACCAAAAAGATGTCGGCAGAGGAGTGATCTTGCAGTGGTGTAAAGCAGCAGTTTTACGGCTGTTTCTAATTACCAACATTCCTGGTGTTCTCACACATGATGGAAAAATGTTTTCTTTCTTCCTAGAAAATACTGATTTATTAGGTATGTGTTCTTTAATAAATGAGTTTGCCGAGGTTGGATGTCCTGATGAGTCGAGAAGCAGGAAGCTGTTTCTTGCCAGTGGCAGCAGGAGGGCCAAGAGCTGCACTTGGGATCTGTGTGTGTGTGCCATCCTCCTCCAGTCCTTGGCACAGCTCTCCCTGGCTGGAGGTCACAGTCAGGAGCCTGAACAGAGTGGGGGGGGTTCCTGATGCTGAGAGCATGTCCTCTTGTGGGTGACAGTGGGCAACTATTGGAAAATTCATAGGAGTTTTCAAGGAGGAGAAAATGATATTCTTTCTTTCTTTCTAAATGTTTTTTGGTTTTGTTTTTATCCCCCCCTTGGTGCATGATATGTTTTCAAATTATCTTACTCTTTCAGAGGCAATGGATTTATTTTAAAGTAATTTAAACAAACTTTTTTTTTATGACAAAATCTTATTTCATATCTGTATTCCATGTAAAGACTTCTGGAGTATAGAGGTCCCCACAATTGTAATAAGTCATTGTCCTTTGCTTTTGAAATTCTGTGATCCTATATAGCACCAAGTATATATTCAATGTAATGTTTATTTGAAATCAAGAATTTGGCATTACTGAAATGCAATTTCTATGTGTTTTGGTAGGAGTAAAATAAAGGACATTTTAGAGTTTTTAACTTTACCTGCTTTATGCACAAACAATATTGAAATTTAGGGTCTTGTGTCAGAATGGCAACATACTTTTCAAATTGCCATCCATATAGAAACTAGTTTTGGAATGATTTAAGAGGGATATTAATACACTGTGAATTTGTTAGTTAGTCCTTTTTCTTTGTACATTTGTTTCAGAACTCTTCTTCCAACTTTCCTAGAAATTCTGTGTGTATTCATATTTTTGAAGATATTTAGGAAAGAAATTCTTGGAAAAAGTCACAAAATGAAACATGTAGTTAGCCATTTGAAGAATCCCGGTATGCTGAACCTTTTCATCATGTATCTCTGTCTTGGATCAGAATTAGCAAGAAACATCTCTTCAGTTCTTCCCTTTCTGAAAGACTGACTTGAATTTGTTGGCTTTTTGTTTTATCTTTCAGGATTAGAGTTTAAGCTGTCAAATACAAAACCCTAGCTAAAACCTGAGCTCTTTTGGTGTAATAGTCATTGCAGGTGATATGTGTTTCCTTTATTGTGTATAAATTTTCTTACATGTATTATCTCTAAAATTTCAGTGTATCAAAAACAATGTTTGTTCTGAGGCTATTACCAGCCAACCCTTATTTTCTATCTCATGATTCAGAATGCTGTAATAATTGGTGGTTGCTTGTCATCAGTTCAGTAAAACTAAGTTCTGCATAGCTCTTCTATGTGTATTTTTCCTCCCCTGTCTGTGAAGGGAGTTGCTAATTGCTTAAACCTTTCTGCATCTCTTTCAGTGTTCCTCTTATATTTTGGCTGTTCTTGTCTTGTTTCTTCCTCTGCTTTTGCACTGCTTGAACTTATGTGAGTTATCTTTACTAGCCACTTACTAAAAGACAACATCTGCTATCCATGTTCTTGTTTTGAAAACACCAGCAAAGAGCAATTCTGAAATAATATTGTGATTGCATGCCCATCCAAGCTTTATTGCTTTGTAGATATTGCAGGTATGGCACTAAGGAAGATATGATAGCATGCTTTAGCAATCAAAATATATCCCTGGTAAATTTATGTGTTGGTACTGTTTGGAGAAGCTCTGTAGACCTAAAGCAGTATTCTTGCTGCCCTTAGGCCATCAATTTACACATACTTCTAGTCCTGCAAGTTTTCTTTGAAATCATAGATGTGTGTGGTTGGCTTGTTTTGTTTTGGGTTGGGTTTTTTTAGTGAGGAATTTTTTTGTAGTTGTGTGGTAATTAGCCTGAGTCTGTCATTTGAGTTGGGGGAGGGGGGAGATCCTGCCCTGCTGAGAATCACAGAAGTCTTGTGATTTTGATTTTTGAGGACCCCATGATCACATTAGATTTTTTGGTAAAGCTTTTTTATAGGTACACAAGATGCCATTCAAAGTTTGTGGATGTGTGTGTATTAGTCTAACAGGTTATTCTTTAATTTGACGTTATAAATTTGACCGATTAACATGCTACAATAACTTTTCAAAGCATATGCCTAAGTTGGCATTATCTACTCTTCTGCTCACCAGTGTAAGTTGTCTTCAAGTGGCAGGTCTTCCTGCCTCTCTGCTCCAGGATGAGCAGTGATAGGAAAGAGAAGGTGTTTTGCCTGAGGTGATACTTCCTTCAAGCTTTATTCAAACAGGAGGCATTTTTGCCCTGTGACAGTTTTGAGTTTGGCTCTCAGACCCAAAGTGCTCATTTGAAGCTCCCTTCAGGTTGTATTCTGCAGAAAAGAGGACTCATGTTTCTGTGGTGAAGCCAGCTAGTTTTTTAGGATGGCAAAGCTAAAACTGGCTTCTGAAATACTGAAAGGTAAACAAAATGTGTAGCATTTACCCTTAGAGTTTATAAGTGTGACACTATCTACTTGAAAATTTTCCTACATAGGCGTAGAAACCCATACTAGAAATTTTGGTTGGTATGTCCTCTGTAGGCTCTTTTTCCTGTCTTCTTTTTCTTCTGTATCTCATGAAGTAAGACAGTAATATGTCTTTAATAAAAATAATTTGCCTTGAGTTGCTTTGTTGCGGATATTTTTAAAAACATTGAATATTGATTGACTCGAGCTCATGAATACCTGTCATCAGCAGGAGACATAAGAATTTTGGTTTAAGGAGGTTTGCACATGTAGAGTTACTACAAGCTGGTAAAACGTAAGGTGAGAAAATTTTTTTTGCAAAGGAATGAATGGTGTACCCCATTTATGGCATCAGAACCTGTACTAGATGATGTATCATGCTTTTTATCCTTGATATTGTTTTGTCATGGTACGTTTATTTCTGATTCTTGGAGCATCACCAAAATTTTGAATCCTGTTCACACAGCATGTCTGTTCCTGGTCTAATTTTTTTTTATTTAAGTTTTTTTTTGTTTACCACCATATGTCATATTTGTTAAGAACATGAAGCTTGTTGAACTGCTTTCTGAAGGTACCTAGTGCTTCGAAAAATTCAGTAGCTATAATTTGAGCACTTGATGTGTTCACAGTCTGTAGGTAGGTTCTAGTTTTGAAAAGACTTAATTTTTACTGGGAACTGCTACTTTATATTGTCTAGAAAAAAGCACTTATGGCATCTGTGATATTCCTGATTTAAATGAAAGGTTGCTATAACTTTTTTTTTGAGAAAAATTGTGTGTATGCTTTAGCAATTAATGGTTTTTGAGAGTTTTGAGTTTTTGAGACTGTTGCTCTAAGGGTTCATGGCAATAGACTTTGTGTTCTGAAGCATGTGGGATGTTTGTGATCTTTTGCAGTTTGAGACATATATCTTCCTTAAAGGATCTGTTCTTGTAATACGATCCATATTTGCCATCAGAGTCTACTGAAAGGAATGGTAAATTATAAAGAAAACCACTATAATTAAAATTGTGCATAAAGGAGAGGAAATTGTTCTGCCTCCTTTAAATGTAACCAGAATTTTCAAAACAATTTCAGTATGCAATTACAATGTAGTGTTTTCAGATCTTTATTAGTTTTAAAAAACTCATTGGTGATACTCTCAGCTTCATTTTTAGTAAAGACATTCAGATCATGAAGCCAGTGTCTTCGTATTTTTCTTAGCAAAGCTTCTGTTCCTTCAGGTCAATAAAGCCCTTTTAAAGTGTGTGCAAAAAACCCTATGGAAATACACCAGAAAAGCCCACGTGATTGAGTTATATGCATGGAAAAATACCTCTGCCTTTTGTTTCCTTTTGTCGCTGAAAGGAAAAAAACAAACCCCAACCTCATGTTATTGTCTTTTAATCTCCTCTGCACGGAGAAAGCTCTGGCCCAGATCTTCCCATTTTAATTATGGAATTGGAGTACAAACGTTGAAATTACTTAATTACCCTCCCTCCCCCCATCAGCATCCTCTCTCTTGTCTGGAATTTATCTGTTTCTCAGGTTGTCAGTAGGCATGTAAAGGACAAAATTTAATAAAACTCTAACTAGAATTGTTTAATGAAACGCCTGAAATATTTAAAAGTCTGTTCTTGAAGCTTTGAGCCTTTCTGTACTAGAAACAAAGTGTTTGGCATGTGTGTTTGAAAGGGGACAACATATCTTTTCTTGGCTTTTATTTTTTAGCAACAGATCACGTGTTTAAATGGCATCATGACATTTCGATTTCCAGCCTGCATGAGGAAGATGATTTAGTCAGGTTAGCTATTGAGAAAGAGCTGTTCAACAAGGCTCTTGTGTATCCTTCAGAGAGAGCTTTGACTGTTGTGACTGCCTGCTACAAATGAGGGATGTTTAAAATTGTTTTCTTTTGTTTTTTTGTTGCCAGAAGAAAGGACAGACCTGAATATCTATAAACATTTGGCTTTGGGTAGTTGGATGAGCTTGGGAAATACTGCATGAAGAGAGTGACATGTGATTATTATATATTCATAAATAAAATGCACTGAAGTGGTAAAGTATTCAGAGCTTCTGAAAGTTGTCTAAATTTACTTTGAAATATTTAGCAATGATAGTTTAAAAAATCCAGATAGAATAAGAGCTTATTTTTAAAAATTTCATCATCTTTTCAGTACCCTTCAGATTGGTGAGGTTTGGTTTTGATCCCCCCTCCCTGTTTTCCAACATGAAGTAACCCTGTGTCAAAAGGTTCCTTACCCAGGAAATCTTTAAAAAACAACAGACAGACAAAATAAAATAACCCCTAACAAACAAGAAAATGAGAACTGGGACACCATGGGAGTAAATGTTGAATTCATCTGGTGGTTGTTGTTATGGTTTACATACAGTTTGAGCATTAGGACCAGGACAAACTTCTATGCCACAAGCAGAAGGAGCAGTTTTTTGAGAACTATGAAATAGCAACTGGCTTCTTCAAGGGAGGGTGGGAAGAAGAGGCATTTCTCAAGTCTTTCTGAAATGTCTGTCAGAGAAAGGTAGCTCTGAATTTTCTTTCTTGTAAATGAAATTTTATTAAGCTGTGATTGCCATCTATGCCATACTATAAAGATGGCTGAGAAATGTGCTGATTCTCATTTCATTCAGTTTATTGTCATACCGTATGGGTTTTAAATGAGACCTAATGGAGTAGTAATTGGATTTGATTGGATTTGCAGTGCCTGTGTGACATGAAGGAGGATTCATGGTGCTGTGCTCAGTCTGTTGTAGAGAGCAAATGCAGAAATTAAAGCTCATGCAAAACTGGAAATAAATTGATTGAATATACCCTTAAACTTAAAAAAAAAAGAAAATTGAGGAAAACTGTTGCTGAAAAATTTCATTCTAGGCTTTATCAAAATGCTTCTGACAGGCTCATTGACTGCTTGATTCAGTTGGTAGTTATTTTCAAATAACTGTATATTTTCATATATATGTTAATGGTATATTTTCAGTATGTTAACTTTATTGTACTTATATATAATATATAGTTATCATTAGTTTAACAGTTTAGTTAAAATTATGGTGTCTGATATTCTCTGTTGTGCTTTAACAGCAGAAAACCTATGTGTTACTGATTTGAACTTGGTCCAATCTGGTAATATCCAAAACTGCTGCCTTTCAAAGAGATGTCTGTGAATACCTATGAAAGAGGATTTTGAGACTAAGTGCCCTAAGAAAATGGTAGCTGCTCTTCTTTGGCACTGCTTTTGACTTAAGGCTGTCTTGAGTAGTGGAGTGCAACCCTGCGTTTATGTATTAGGTGTTTCTTGGAATTTCTTTTTCAAACACTGTATAGCTCTATACAGTGTAGCAGATTTTGACCAAGAAAACTTCCTGTTTTCAGACTTTGAGTATTGCTAATGACTGTATTCAGGAAAAAAACTATCAAGCAGAAACAAAAACTACCCACCTCTAATTGTGTGAGTCTTGGTGTAAGAAGCAGAGGCTTGGGATATACAGCCCTAAATATAGCCACATTAATAATGAATGCTTTACTCTGTCCTGAATTTTATGCTATCTTGATACTAGAAGCACTTGCAGTATATAAAAGTAAGTTTTATCCTTACCATTGAAAATACTCTGGACAGACCAGGATTAGAAACTTTATCTAAACCAGTCTGCTATTTTAGGTCATCATTTACTTACATTTAAAGGTTTATTAATCTATTTATAATGAAGGTTTCTAGGTAGAATGTATTTACTAAGCAACATATATTGCTCCAGTTATTGGCATGTCCAGTTTTTTTCTTTTGTTTCATAGCAGTCTCTTGAATAGCTTAATTAAAAAAAAACAGATAAACTTATATTTTAGTATGCCTGCAAAGAAAGAAAAAAAATTCCTTGTATTTTGTTTTGTTGAATTAAATATTGTTTCCCTTTCTTCTTGATTCTTATCTGTTTTAAAATAACAAATAAATCCTGTTGCGGGGTTAGCAAACTGAATTTGCCACATAATTAAGCAATAACACACACTTCTAAAGAAAAAGGGAAATCAACAGTTAAAATGGTTTAAGGAAAGCAGCAACAAATCATACTCTTAAATTAAAATACTGTATATCAATGAATGCCATTTGTCAAAATGAGGGAGAATATTACTTTCTTTTATGTAGACTTCAGATAAATTAATTTTGTGCTTTTGGGAAGCTGGCATGTTATACTACAGCTGTTGATGTTTTGTTGGGAAAAAGAAGTTTTGCGAAAACCAAAATGGTAATTGAGGATGAAGAGGTAAGCAGAAATCTTTGTAATTACTTGAGTCAATATGTCCTTTTTCAAAGAAGTGGACCTGGAAGCTATTATCTTGGGGGGCAAATTTGGACAAGGTAATTGGCTTTGACCTTTTGCCAGATGTCTAACAGTTCCTTTCCCCCTCTCCCTTGCATCCAAATAAATGTCATGCCTTTAGGTTTTTGTTCCCTTGTTCTGGTTTCAAGAGTGGAGCTGCTTATGTAGCTAATCTGTGCTTAAAATTATTTCCACTTCTAACCCCAGTAGGACTCTCTTTTGGGGTATTCAGACAGAATTGACATAATTGGATTTCTGCCCAGATACTGTATTTAGATAGCTTTGGAGATGTCATTAATTTGACAGCTGCCATAGGAAATCTTTGTTTTGACTATTGTTACAGGGCCTGCAATGTTTCTATTGCATTTTCATTTGTAGTCTGCCACTGAATTGCTGTGATTAAAATGAGTAGAATAAGACACCATTAATGTGTACAAGACATGAAAGGGAGAAAATCAGTGCTAAAAACCTCAGAAGGTAGGCTGTTGCCAAATTTTTTTTTGTGGAATACCTGGTTATCTTCCAAACACCAATAACAGCAGAGCCTGCGGCTGGAGCTCCTGTGTGCTGTGTTGGAACCAAAGCTGTGTTAACATTTCTCTTGCTGCCAACCTAAAGCAAAGTTTCTCTGTGGTTCAGGCAAAAACTGCTTCAGCTGCTTTTCTGATGGTTAACTTGGAAGAAAAAGCAGGTTTTTTGGGGGACTGTGTTCTTGGGAAGCAGCAGTCGAAACAACTTGGCCATTATTTCCAAAATAAAACTCAGATCTAAGGATCTTTGTCCTGCACATTGAAGGTGGTGAATTTTAGGGACTGCTGTTCTTCCATGTTCAAAGAAGATGGTCACTGTACCACCTACCAAGTTTAAGTGGCAAAACCACTTCAGAGTTCCATGTGTTTGTCTTCCACTTCCCTTTGGCTCTTAGATCCGAACCTCTAGTTTTGGTAGTTTTGTACTTGAACCTTACGCAGGTTCAACTTGAACCTTGTTGTTTTTTGTCAGTTACATCATCAGAGGAGACTCAAAAAAACTTTAGATCTGAAATACCAGTTTTTCACAGCCTTTGATACACAAATAGGCTGTGACAAAAATATCTTACTCCTCTTAAAGAAGATAATTTTCATCACTGCATTACTGAGTACTAGCACCAAATATTATTTAAGGCTATTCTGGTGTCAGTAAGGGATTTTGTGTTAAGCAGTCTCGCCCCACCTCCATTTTACTATTGTATTCTAGTTTAGTCTCTGTGAGTTTTTCAGCCCTATGCTCTTTGACATTGTAAATTAAATACTGAGTTTCAGTAAAGAGTAGATCGCTGCTCTTTTTGATGGTGGTGGTTTAAAGAGGTTTCTTCAGCTTGCTCCCTCAGCTGAAGTGGTTATGGATTTCTTCACCTGAGGGCCAGGAGGCCTGGACTTCTTTCTGCTGTCCTGTCCAGGCAAGTGGCTCGTTCATGCTGACAGTACTTCAGATACAGTTTGCCTGAACAGAATAGGGCAGAGCTTGCAAAATCTTCAGTGTCAGATGCTCTACTTGGACAGTAATGCCTAGAGCATCCTTATTCATGGTGGCTGAGCATCTGGAGGAAGGGTAAAACCCAGACTCTCCCAGCAAACAAGTTCAGGTGTGGGGAATGATGGCTGCAGCTGTTGGTGATGGCAGTTTTTGCTGGGGAATGCCCAAACCAGGCCTTGTTCTGTCACTGTAAATTACCCACTTGCCACCTTGCAGTTTGAGTTATCAAGGAGTTTCTGACAGTGCTTTCCTTGAAGACAGGTGCTTCTGTATTTGCCTGGTGCTTTCAAAGACAAACACTGACTTTGACCTATCCCTCTTAAAAATCACCATTGCCATATCTTTTAGCACCAAGACAGTAGTGGCAATACCGTTTTAAATTCAGACAGTGCTGTGTTGAGTGTACACATAGGAAAAATTTTCTTCAGACTAAGGAAGAATGAATAATTTACCAGAACAGAAACTCTAATAAGGATTTCAGTCAGCCTTTAACTTTGAATTGCCAGAAGGATAAGTCTGCCTTACTTGACTCTCTATAGCCCCTGGTACTGTCCATTTTCTGTTACATCTCACCCCAAAGCAAATCTTCTCAAACTGTACAGCTGTGAGATTTTTGCTTATTTTAAATGTTAGTCATCTTAGCCATGGGTGGTAACCAGTTACCTCTGCCTAGTGTTTCTCTGATACCAAGTTAATGTTACATTCTTCTGTGGTAGCTAATTTATTGGAATATGTGGATTTCAGGACTGTGAAAGATGACTACACAGAGCATGTTAATAAACTCTGTACAGCAATCCAGTAATCTGCATGTGTAGACTACTGAAAATTAACACCTCCACTGGAAAAAGATCCAGATGCCTTTTGGAGGACTGAAAACCACAAGTATTGAATCAAAAGCTCTGGCTCCATTAGAGAGATTTGGGAGAACTGGTATAATTCAGTGGGTTGTATATGTCTTTGCCTTTAAAATGTTTTGCATAAAGATTCAATAATTTTTGTGAAGGAGCTGCTTGGGGCTGGTAAGTTGCTAACCACTGAGGTCATCCTCAAAGACTCTGAGCTGCTTTTATATTTAATGGAAAAGATTGTCGTTGTACAGTTTTTACAAACAAAGCATTAAATTATTGATCAGAAAAAGGCTGAAGCTCAAATGGAACCAATTATTAAACTGTATGCACAAAGCACTAGTTTATGAAATTCTTACTAGCTATAGATGCTAAGATGTTTCTAAAAATGATATCTGTAATTTGAATAATAAAGCATCCTATTAAGGAAACCAAAATAATTCTCATGCTCAAACCATGGCCCAAGAAGCCTACTTAATGAAGTATTACCTAAGGCTGAAATCTAATCCTTTCCTTTCCCTAGAGATACTGTGAGACAAAGTTTAAGAACAGCCTTGGTACGAATAGTTCAGTTTCTGCTTATCTATTGGCAGTTATAATTGGTATGCAGGTCTTTCAGCATTCATTTGTAAGGGTTCTTGAAGTGGTTAGAGCTGTCCTAAGCATGAATCATGACCTTTTTTTCCTTCTCTTATGTGGGCTTTAGGGATATTTATCCATATCCTTACAGAGCGAGCTTGTAAACCCACAAAGAAAGAAAGAATGAAATAAAGAAAAGTTGTGAGGTTGCTTTCCTTACTGCAAATAAAGAAGTGGAGGAATTGGTGTAAAATAGAGTTTTAATACTTTCATTGATAGTGCTTGAATAGAAATGCTTAAAAAACTGGTGCTATGATGGTGCTCGACACCTTTGTTGTGAGCTTCCTGTAGGTTGCAGAGGGACTGGTCACAGGTTGCACTTATTTTGGTGCTTGATTTTTGGTCTTAACAACAGATGTGTGGGGTTTTGGTCACGGGGGTTATTTGGTTTTGGTTTTGAGACTGCAATATTGCATGTCTCTTCAAAGAGGTCATAGCCTTCCTGTCCAGTAAGCTTTCTGGCCGCCCATTTATGATTTTTCCACTGTGCTTTGTGGTTTGGGTTTTTTTTTTCCTTTTTCTCATGCAGGGGCTGCCACAGAAGTTTGCAGCTCAGCATAATCAGATATGAATTAGATCAATATCAGCAAGTATCAAGATAGAAAATCCTGCTTAATCCAGGAATTTAAAAAATTGCATATTACAATGAATTTAAGTAGTAATTTGTTACAAGTATTTGGGTTTTTTAATAGCTCAGGCTTTTGGGAGAGAGCTAGAGAATCTAAAAAGCATGTATTTTCTCATAAAATAATGCAAATTTGTACAATGTATGTTGTAGAATTCTCAACAGATGTGCAGCCACTAACAGATGTAACCCTCCTCATTTCTTTCCAGTTTAAAAAGATGCTAGTCATGCAAGTGATTGGAGCATGTACATACAGTAAATAGGAAGCTTGCAATGTAGGTTTTGAAAGACAATAGTTATTTTTAATACTGATATTATTTAAACAACCAACTACATGTGTGTCGTGAGTAGTTCAGGAGTTGGTGGTTGTGCAAATATGTGTAAAAAATACTCTTGTTTTTTGAAAACATATCATGTGTAGTCCAGTCTACAGAGAATATACATTTGACTGTAGCAGTTAAATGAGAATACAAGTCAGCATAGATTCTTTAATTGTGTGTGATTAAAGTGTGAGCCATGCATGTTTTCTCTAGCTGCATTTTTTTCCTATTCTCCCAAAGTATATGTTTATTTAAAAAAAAAAAGAGTTGTTTGGAGGACCAATGATACGTGTCTAACTGCTTCCTCTTTGATACAGACAGCATGGCCGGAGGTGCACGACAGCTCTTGCATCCAGACAGGAGCACAGAGAAGATGCACAACCTCTGCCTGTGTGCTGTTCAGCAGAGACATGAATTTCTTAGGGTAACCTGTACAGCCTCTGGTGATGGCTCCAAACATGGACTACTTAAAAAAGCCCATTTAAACACAGAAATTTGTCTTTGCTTCAAGGGCTAGTCCCATTTTTATAGCTGGCATACAAGCTTAAATCTTTCCCAGTGTTTTAAGTATTTCACAGTCTTTTCTGCATGCAAGGCAGTGAACCTATTCTTGTGCCTCGTTTCACTCGCTTCCTTGCTGTTAGGGAACCACAATCCTAAGAGAAGAAAAGCTTAGTTGTATAGACTATATAGTATGAAAGGATTTTAACTCTTTTGTTTGTTTTTAAGATGTTAAACACATTGTAATGCAGCGTTGTAATTTGCTGCCTTTGTGAAACCTTAAATATGATGTAAATTGACTTCTTTTTCTTTTCTCTCTGTTTCATACTGACTCTGAAAGCTTATTACTATTTTAACATAACCATTTTCTTAGCTGTAGAAGGAGGTAATATTAAGTGAGTTTTGAGAGGATATATATGACTAGGAGGTTTAAAATACTAAGCATATACTAGAGTATTAAAAAACCTGTTTGGTTTCTTTTCCCTTTAAGGAAATTCAGGAATTGGGCTTTTGAGTGCTTAGGCTGATCTGTCTGCTGCTCCATGGAACTGGATTGTGCCTGCCCAACTGTCTGCATTGTTAAAATATTTTGAACATAGCCTATTTTAATGTAACTTCTTTTCAAATACCTGCCTAATGGAGAAGTCTTAATGGAATACTTTAATAACCCAAAGTAGTTACCTGCAATTGCTCCAGTGTATTTCAGACAATTACAAAGGAAGGTAATATTTAATGTTGGACTGAAGCTAGATGGTGTAATGAACTGGCAGATTGCCAACTTGATCTTCTCCACAGGAGAATTTGTATTAATGTGATGCTTTTCATTTGTTCTCCAGAAGGTCACCAGTAATACGTCAATTGGAGTTAAAATTCCCACTCTGTGCAGTACAGGTTTATGGTCAGATCATTCTTGTGTATTAGCATATAAAGTATCAAAGAGATTATTTTAGCTATTTCATGTCAGAATTTAAATAGGAGGTGGCTGGGTATTGGGAAGAGAGCCTGCGAGAATTGTCATCAAAATTGTTGCTGGAAGGCTGAATCTGGATTTTAGCTGTGGAGATAAAGAAAATAGGGCACATTAGAGCTATTAGTGAAAGAAGAGGTGGTTAATAATTGTGGATGTTACTTGTAATATAATCATTACAAGACCACTAATTTATTCTGTGAGGTAGTAACCTTTATAAAAAGGTTCTTATTATATTACTTGTTACTGATATTTACCTTCTGGTGCTCGTTTGCAAGCATCAGATTTGAACTTTCATTTCTGACTATCGACAGGAGCTTTTTACAGTGGAACTTTTATAGTCCTTGTGTTTGGAAGACCTTGATTTAGAAAGCAAATGAGTGATTAAAGCTGCTGCTAAAGACTGGATAAATTCCTCTTTTTGTCTTATGTGTTTGTAATCATGTGTTCATCCAATTCCTATACTCTGCCATTCCTATTCCTTGTCATAGTCCTCTGTTCCTCTGCTCTGGGCCTCATGGGAAGTGTGGGACATGAAGAGAGTCATGAGTGGTAAGGAGCTGAGGCATTTTACATGTGGCAGGGCTGACATTACTCCAGTATTAGATGCATTGAGCGAGGTATGGCAAATGGACATCGTGCTACATGGTACAGAAGTGATGGGCACTGGGGATACCATGGGAGAAGACCTCTGTGCCTCCATTTGCTTTGCTGCCTTTCAAAAAAAGTTATTGACTTGATTTCTCAAATTTTCCAATGTTGTGCCAGTTTGTCTTTCGGGCAAACACTTAAGTCCTGTGTGCTGCAAGGCTTTTGAAGGTGGTTGGAGATAATTTTGTACTCTCAAAATTTAACAATTCATTCTCCAGAATGTCTTTGCTATCAAATGTTCCTCTGTAGTCCTGGCTGGTAAGATATAGCAGGAGAGACAGAAAACTCCATGTGTGATGCAAACTCTGCCTTGGAGCAGGTAGTTCCAAACCCTAACTGCTGTTACAATTTATTGACCTTTGAGAAGAAAGGTCCTGAACTTCTGTAACTGAAAGATTGTTTCAAGGAACACATTTTAAGTACAAGTGAAATATTTGAGGTCTGGGTTTCCATCCTGACTTTGTGTCACTTGGCAAATCACAGTGTTTTGGGCAAAGCTTTGGACTGTGGGGGTGTGTGATGGAAATTGGCTGCTCCTCTGGGGAAGTGACTGTTAGTGTGACTCGTAGCAGTAAACTTCCTCTGGCTCTTCCAAAGCCAAATGTAGATTTTTACCATGAGAAGAATAGAAAATGGGGTCACAATGTAACAGGATTGAACCTAAGGAGGACAGAGACCAGTCTGCATCTTGTGCTTGTCTGTTAGATTAACAGAGTTTTATTTCAATCAAAGTGTTGTTAGGAATGATGATTTTTTGTGCATCTTCCTTTGACTGTTTGCAGCATGACCATTAACATTCTGAGCTGCTTCCAATGTGTATTAATTGAGCTGCCAAAATAAAACCATTCTTGCTCTACAGAAGGAAGTTAGCATTGTTATGTTGAGATAAACACATGACTCATTCTTTTCTTATGCATTTAGGTGAAATTTGGACTCTTTCTTTTCCCATCTGTACTTCTCCACTTAACTAATAAATATAGGGCTAGTTTTTCAGATGCTGATGATGAATAGTACTTGTTTTCAGCTCGCTTTCAAACACGTTCTATATGCAAGTGTGCATTTGTGAAGGTGGAAGCAATAATTGAGAGAGGCATTATGTTTTTCTTTAAGGAACAAAACAAAAAAACCCCAACAAAATCAGAGGCTTGGTACAGCCCTTCATTGATAGATGATAATGGGCAGTAGATGATATGTGAGGTAGGACAAGGAAAGATTGTACTATTCGGAACAGCTTGTACCAAAAAAATGAGAAGATTTTTGTTTTCTCATTTTTACCCCTTAATATTAAAAATGTCCTTGTATTATTGACAGGAGAAAAACACGTACTACAAAACATTCAACCAGCAGGAAAATAGATCTGCTCTGCCTCAGGGTTTTAATGTTGCTTCATTTATTAAAGTATCTCTCCCATTTACTTGATATCTGTCCTGCTATTTCAATAGAGCTGTTTTCAGTGGGAGCACAGTTAAGGTCTATAATTGGTTAGAAAAATTGATATAGCAAAGTGTTGTTGCCTGTGGTTTGTGTCTGCAGAATGCTGAAAAGCCAGGTGGGGCAGCAGGTTTTCTAGCCATCCCCCTGGCAGAGGAGAAGCGTTTGGTCACCCTTCAGTCCTGTGTGCTTTCTACTGTCATGGGCAAATCTTCATTCAGGTGGTGAACTGGATCAGAAGGCTCTTCTGTTGAAATAACAGTTTCTCATGATTTGCCATCCTCTATTATTTATTTATTTTTTTAAGTCTTGTGTATTTTTCAGGAGGGCTGGCAACATTTTGTCTCCCCTTGCAGCTGCTTGGGGAGCAAGGGGTGAGCTTCCAGGAGCTGAGGGTCAGGGAGTCTCTTGTTCTTTACCCCCTAACAATATGTTTAGGCTTAAATATTTGTCCAACTGTGATTTTAGTAGCTCTGTTGGTCCACCTGTTAATGAATGTGAGAGTAAATCTCACTTTGAAATACTGGTGTAAGGTATTTATAATACTTTTGTCAATACTTTTTATTCTCCCCTCACTTCATTATCGTGCGTAGGATCTCTGGATGATTTGCTCATTTGGAGTCAGTTTCTTCCTGGGATGCTTCTGTAGAGTTCCAATTGCTTGGAATCTGTTCAGAAAAGACTTTGAACAGAAACATTTCTGCATGAGTGACCTGGGTTTATGTAGGAGTTTTAACACATCACCCTTATGAGGTAGAGGCTGCAGCGCAAGAAGTTGCTGAGAATTTTTTTCTTCTTTTTGAATTGGATCTTAATGGGTTTACATACACATCCTGAATTTGTCAGCTATTCTATGGGGTTAGAAGGGTCATTAAAAAACAGAAACAAGTATTTCAATACTCTGACCTCTCTTCTTAACAGTTACTTTTGTGGCTAGAAATACTTAACAGAACAGTGGGCACCAGGAGGGACCACTGGACAAGCCATCCACATCCCATCAGGGCTGAGGCTGCACTTGGGGCCAAGCTCATTAAAATTTGAAATTCTTCCAAGAAGAAGGCCCATCACTTCACAGAGGGTGTGTGGCTGTGCATAGCTTCCCTTGTGCCTTCTTTACATACAACCAGACTTCGCCTGAATTTGATTCTCGGACCCTTTGACAAGCTTCACCACTCTGTCAGAGCTCTCTCATTGGGTCACCATGTCTTGTGCCAGAAGGCTCCAAGCCACATGAGGTAGCAATCGAGCTGAATTACACATCTGTATGTGTGTGAGTGCCTTTTGGATGGAAATACTTCACTGCCACACAAAGCTCTTGGTTCTGCTTTTGTTGTTGTACCTCTTTTCCACATGTAGAGGCGTTTCCTTTTTCTTAGGAAGTGCAGTCAAGTTAAACAAGACTAATACAAGAGTGAAGGAAACAGTAAATAATGGTGCTTTGTAAAATATAATATTTCTAAAACTGAGCTGAATTTTAAATTCCATTTCTTGACTAATTTTTCTCTGTTTTATGAAGAGTTAACTTGTGCGTAATTTGGATAATAAATTGTTTGTGGTTAAAATCACAGTGTATTCATTGAGAGAAGCTAAATGTGAAGATGGGGTCTGTGTTTATGCTAAACAGGTGGATGAAGTTCAAGTCATTCTGCCTGCTCTTCAGCATCTTATAGGAGGTTTTGTCAGCCTGAAAGCTAAACTGTATAGTTGGAAGTGTTCTAAGTTTAGTGCTAGAACTAAAATATATCTTTTGTTGTTTCAGGCGGAGGTATATATAACTTTGTTGGAGAGTCCTGCCTTTCACTGCCTGGATCCTTTTAACAGTGTGTCAAAGGTGAGTGATTCAAGTTCAGTGGTTATCTTTGTAACTAAAGGTAGCAAATGAACTGGATGTATTGCTTGGTTTTGGCTTTTATGTAACAGCAATGTAGTTGTGATTGTTTAAAAAACATTTTTTAACTGCTGGATGAATAATTAAATAGCAAGTCTTTTTATGTCAGTGATCTGGGGCAAATCCGTTCAAGCTCTTACTTTCAGAAAAAAAAAACCCCAAGAAAAAATGATAGGCTCAGACTATTAATTCAGCACTAGGTATTACTTCCACTGTTTATGGCTCCTGTCTCCTGCTACCCACTGCTTTGACTTGGGATGTTTTCCCCTGAAGGTGCTGCCTGAAAGCACAACATGATGGTGTGGGAAGTATGGAAGAGAAGCAGTCATCCATAAACCATGGTGGAGCAGGCTTAGTATTATTCTTTGAATTCTAAAAATTGGGTAATAGCTTTGAAAGTGTTGAGTATTGAAAGTATTGGGTGGAAAGAAGCTTTTCGTGTTTTCTGTGAGAGCAGAAGAGAATTGTATGCTAAATATAGAGAGCGTCTTCCTAGGCTGACTGTGAAGATCTTAAATAATCTAATGAAGCTGATGTTCCTCTAGAATTCTTTTTGTGGTGGAGTTTGGCTGACTTTTTTCCTTTAGTTTGTTTCTACTAGCTGTTGTCAGTTTCTAGTAGCTTAGTTGATCTCTGTGACTTACTTATTATAGGAATTTATTAACAGAAACCTTTAATAAATGACATCTCATTACAACTGTACCAAAAAATAAAAGCAAAATGGCAGAGCACTGAATAAACATTCAGCATTATAATGGCTGCAGTATGGAATGTTGGCTTTATTCAGTACTTTACCAGGTGGATTTATTATTCCATACTCAAATTCTCAGTTTGTAAAAGAAAAGTAATATTGCTTTCTTCAGGGGGAAGGTGTGAAGTCCAATTATTGACATTTTGGAACTTTCAAATGGAAAGTAATATATTAAGTTGTTTGTGCCTTGATATTTGCTGTGAGTTCTGTTAAACAGTTGGTCAATGAAGTGTTATGAGAAGTTGAATTTAGATTTATTTATTCAATAAAGTGAAGTTTTATTTTAATTCAATAAATAGAATTAAAAATGCAATCCAGTCTTAACTATAATGTCTCATTTTTTTCTGCAAATGATTGATTTTCTTTTAAACTGAAAAGGAAATTTTGCAGTAATACTGAGAAAGTGGGCTTCTGCACTATATTTTCAAATTATCTGACATATATCTTTAAATGTACTTCTAAATGTAAAATTTATAACCCTGGCCTTTCTAACAGGTCAGAGTGTAAACTTGAACACTTAGGTGTTTAAAGACTAATAATGAAAAACCTTTTGTACTAATTTTCTGGAGTAGAAATTGCAGGAAGTTTTCTTTAATACTTTTTCAATGATGTATAGGCAGCAAAATCAAAATATTCGTGAAAGAGATGTCAATGTGGAAACAAAATAAATACTCAATCCTAAAGCAAATGATTCATCATGCTGTTGACTTGGTCGTCGTAAAATTATTTTTCTGTAATAATTTCTACTCAAAATTAAGCTGATAATTTGTTGGCTATGGGCCAAATTATCTATTTATTTCAAATGTGTAATATAAAACATGTTAGAGTTTTATGTTTGGAATCTTTCTTGTCCTTTTTTTGTAATAGTTTTAAGTTAAATGTTTAGTGAAAAGAATTTTTAAAATATTCCACTGCTCAGTTAAAGAAAATAGGTTTCTGAAATCTTGGCTATGTACTTAATAATCTTTATTTCTTGAGCTCGTTGCTGTGATATGGCATGTTGAGTAATTTTTTTTTATAATCTTTAATCCAGTAAATGTAGAGGTTGATCAAACATGCTCAAAGTGGAGTTCTTTACATCAGGTGAAGATTTTAGGTGTTTCACCAAGAGGCAGTAAATAGCAGTAAGTAGATAACAGCTCACTGAAAGGAGGTGAGGAAGAACTGATCTGGATGTGTCAGTTGGCAGGGGGTGTAAGGAGTCCCTCTCTTTTTGTACCTTTTTTTTTCTTATTTCTTTTTTACTGAATAATAAGTACCGAGGATGTTTGCTGTTTACAGTTATACCATGCTCGATTTCAGTAACAAAATTAAATCTAACTGTATTAATATTTTACACCTTTTTCTATCCTTTGTGTGCATGTTTCTGATGGACTGTATTTAGCTTGGTAAATATGTGAATCTGCAAAACCTGGAGCATTCTAATGCTGTTCCCGAGAGGAAATTAATGCGTAGGTGTAGGTTCAGTAAAGCCTACATTTGTACTGCTTTGTTGAACCAGAACATAGTAAACCTTTTGCCCTTTGAAAAAGAAATGAAATTGGCAACAAAGTAAATTTTCAGGAATTACACTCCAATTCCTTAAACTTCACCAAACTGCAGGCAATTATGTATCCTTACAGGATTATGTTGTGGTCATCAAGACTTACCAGGTGTTTTATGTAGCTGGGCAAGCTTTTTTCACGTATTTGCTTTTGTCTCCCTCTCTTCTAACATCATATTTTTTGTAGTGGTATTCTGTTCTTTTGAACTTGTCACTCATTCACTTGCAGTAATTGAATCAAAACCAAGATCTCGTATTTTCACAATAAACTATTTTGAAAAGTGGTTGCAGTATTGATATGTGCATTGAGCGTTTTGCGTTTTAGATTAAAGTCTTCTGGGAAATGTTCTGTATTTTTTTGAGGTTTGATACACTTGTATGGAATGGTTGGTTCTTTAAGGTTTCCTCTGTACACAGGGGGGATATTGTTTGGTGAAAACAGAAGCAAACTGGTAGGAGCAAAGTTATCCATGTCTTTGTACTCAGCAGATTTGTCAAAGGCTACAGTGCCACAGCAAAGAACAGAAATCCTTGTCTGTTAAGATTCTCAAAGCAACCATGATAGAAATGAGCTCCTCACATTTTAAGACTGGGGACCTGCATACAGCTTCTGACACACTGATACTCCTCCTCTGTTCAAGAGCAAAAAGCACCATAGACATTTCAACTTGATAGCACTGTTTGTGATGCTATATCAGAATATTTCTTGGTATATTTCTGTGATTGAACATGTTTGTAGTTGTTGATTTTTGAGATTTTTTGAGCCAAGGAAAATGATACCTGTTCTTACTGTTCCATGTGAGTTATGGGGAACTTTGATTCTGACAGTTATGAAGAGAATGAAAGGTATGTGCTGAGTGGATGTCTGGATTCCTTTCCCTTAAAAAAATAATTCTGTAATTACACCAATTATCTCAGGTGCCCAAAGTGATTTTAAGATTTTAAGTGGCAACTTCAGCGTTACTTAAATATATTTACGGACATTTAGTATAATAAGTGATCTACAGAATGCTGCCTGTTATGTTATGCTAGTGGCATAATATTTTCTAACCTGTAATTGAGGACAGTAGGGGAGAACACTTTAGACTTAATCTTACACTTCCATAACCACAGCTACACACCCATAATAAATTGATCTTCCCTGAATTACGTTATTTTAGTACTTCTGTTTTCAGATTTTTCTTTACTACATATTTTCTGTTTCTCTTTGTTGTAATTGTAGTTTTTTGCTTGAAATACATGCATGTTTTTAATTTATTAATAATATGAAAGTTAAGAATCAGTTGTCTAATATTTTCCAGTTTAGATAGTTTCAGTATAACTTATGTTTGTAGATATCAGCTGTACCTATTACAGCCCACAGTAATAGCCTTTGCAGTGCTTTAACTGCAGTTCATATGCATTTCTCATCAGAGTACACTGTACAGCTTTGGAAAATTAATTTTAGTAAAAATATAGTGACTGCATTTTTTTTCCTGGTGAAAGTAGTTTCGTGGTATGATGGTCACTATGAACTTTGTCTGTTTTGTCACCCAGCACATCAGTTTTTCTGAGACAAAACCACTTTGCCTGCTGAAAAGCATCTAGCATGTTGCCCATGAGTGTAATTAAGCTATTCATACATACATACATACATATGTATATATATATATATATATATATATATATGTAGTAGTTATAAGTGAGTGAGCTAACTTGTGCCCAAGTATATTAGCGAGCTGAGTATTAAAAAAGCCTTGGTGTCTTGACCACTGTTCAGAGGAATGCCACTGGTAGAACAGGTTATTGAGCACCTGTTTCTGTGGTTTCTAAATAAATATGTCCTGGTATTACAGCAGTTTCAGTTAAAAGATTTAAATATGCACTGCACTTTTGATGGACAAGTGATGTGGCTTAGAATATGATCTTGAAAAACACTTCAAAATAGCTTACACAGTTAAACTGCATCACAGGGAGGGTGTCCTTAGACGCTGGAAATGTTTGTGACTTTTTCTTGTCGATGGAGTCAAACGTTGGGTGCTTTTGGGCTGCAGGGAGTGTGGCCAGTCCTTATGCCAGTGCTCTGGTGTGATTGGGCTGCGCTGGGCAGGGGAGCAGCAGAGATCCCACACCCTCCTGAAGTGGATCAGCAGCTGAGGCCACCAAGCTGCTCCAAGATTAACTGCCCCATAAAGGAGCATCTGCTTGCAGATACACACAGGGCATCCCCACTCCTTGGGTTGCTGAGCCTATTTTGTAGTTCAGGGCTGACTGCTTGAGCTGGTGCTTTGCAGAGTGGACACACAGCTGACTTTGGTGTAGGTCATTTAAAAAAATCAGTTAACGGTTTGTTCTTCCACGTGATAATGGCTGGAAGGCAAGCCTTCTAGTGTGAAGGCTTTGAGGGAACTTTAAATGATTCATTGTTTGTATTAGAATTAGTGTGTAGTAGAAATACAGCTTAGACTGTAAATGTGTGTAGTTTTGTTAGTGTTTTTAGCATATTCTGTATGATATCCTATTGCAATGGTATGTATTCCATCAAATTATTATGATATTTAAAAAGTTGGGCTTGCTGAATTACTGCCATTTACTGATGGGAAAGACACTGTACACACAGTTCATTTCATTTAGTATTTGGTGAATGGTTTGGTGTGCTATCTAGATGTTAAAATTGGTGAATTTCACAGAAGAGAATATTTAAAAGTTAGTGTGGTATATTTCTTGTGGAATTCTGTTTCTAATAACTTGGTTAATTAATCTTGGATTACAGTTACTGTTTGCACTGTAGTAACAAAGCTCCAATTGTACTAAGCAGAGAGGACTGCGAAAATGAGCTTGTCCTGTTGTTTATTTTTTAAGCCAGTAGCAACACAAAGCATAGAATACCATGCATACAGATTACAAACCTCTTACAGTTTATTTTTCTGTCCCTGATTTTCAGAGCCTTATTTTAAGACATCAGTTTCCTTGCTGTCTTGTGGATTTAAACCCCTGCTTTCCTTTGTACTGTCTCTTCAACCCTTTTGTTTCAGCGATCGCCTGCAGCTCTCATCCCTCCTTATTTTGGAGGCTGTTGTTTGTGTCAGCTGCTCTTAGTTGTTCCCTGCAATAGAGCCTCTGTGTAACCTATTTTCTACCTGCTCTATCCCCTCTTTTATTCCCCCCCCTTTCTTTTAAATGATCTTTCTCCTGCTTTTTGATTCAGCAGCTGTATGCGTAATCATTCCAGGTACTGTTGTTGACACTCAGACTGGTTTTTTTCCTCACTGGTTTGGGTCCTTGAATTTTTGTTGCACATCTTTTCCTTGTGGCTGCTTGTTCCACCTCTTCCTACTAATATTTAAAATTTACCAGTAGGCTTTTTTAAAATGTGTGATACTGTCATCTTAACAGGCATGTTCCTATATGCAAGCTAGAAATCTGCCTCATGCAAACAGCTAACAGCAGGTGATGTCAGAGAGATTATTTCCCTGAAGCAGCAGGTAGTTGGGGGATCCAGATTTTCCCAAGAGGCTGATTTTGAATTCTCTATCTTGCACCAAAATCCATAGCTCTTAGCACATTCCCTGATAAGCTCATGTCTCATACCATTAGTTCTCAGGTTATCACATACCAGCCCCAAAAATGCTGTTGAATGAGGGTTAGACTCCTTTATATATTTGATCTCTGAATTTGTTTTTCAAGATTAAACAATCAGAGTATTAGTTTTTCTTGCTTAGTTCTCCCTGAAGAATACAGAATGGTATTTTCTTCCAGCCCTGGATTGGCATGGGACCTGGAAAGGTCTGTTCTATTATTGCGGAGGAGAGAGTTGGTTTATGATGGTGAAGATCTGGATGCATGGTGACATGAAACATTTACCTCAAAACAAAAGGATTTTAACATCCCTGAGTTTACTTGCATGTTTGGACTAGAACTACAAAACTTACGTATCTATGTTTATAAAATTGGTTTTGAAACTAGCTCAAAAACAAGGCTTCAACAATTGTGCTCTGTAGAATTTGAATTTACTGTCAAAGGGATGATGGAAGCTCGCATTCTCAGCTGCTGACTTGCACTTCAGGCACCCTTTTGGATGCATGGCTGCTGTAACATACTCTCTGACTGCAGTAAATTACTGGAACTTCAGGAAGTCTTGAGCTATGAGCTGTAAGTCTTCTTCCATGTAACTGGTCACACATCATTATGTGGCTAAAATGGGGGTGTCCCATTTGTGTGCTGGGCTTATGTCCATTGTGTGAAGGACAACTGCTGCTTTATATTCTTTAGGGAAAAAGGTGGTGGCAGAGAGATCAAAAGCCTGCTGATTGTTGTGACCTGCTTCCTGCCTGTGATTTAGGAGAAGGGTAGGAAAATGACAGTTCAAAGTAGGTCACTGGTCAGCTAAAGATTCTGGCCTGTAGGTGGTTGCTGGGCATTTCGGCATTTCCACATCTGAGTCAGTACCCTAACTAATCCTGCACAATTCTTGAAAATAAGAGAAACAAAACTGAGGGCAATATTTGATGAAAGGACATAGTGCTGCTTGGCTGTACAGACTATGGCTTGGTGGAGTTTTTTGAACCTAAATGTATTACACACTAGAGGAGCAGGAACAAGACATCAAGTAACAATTCAGACCAAGACCTATTCCTCAGTGTTTCATTTGCAAGAAGTTAAGAACAAATAAAATAAAAATGCGTAGTATTAGTCACTTGAAACGGTCACAGATTCTGTAATAGAGGAAAGGAAAAGGGATGTCTCTTCTAAAAGTTCTCCCTGGGGTTCAGAGGAGGAGATGAATATATCTTCCTACTTCTCCCTATTCTCTTTTTTTTTCCTGTTTTCTTTAATTTCTATTTTATTCTCTATTACCTTGAGGTGATTTTTGAATTTTTACATACTCCTACTTTTGTTTAGTCATGGGATTGTAACTTGCTGCTTTTTTAATACACTGCTCTACAGCTCCCAGTATTTGTCTGTCAGTTTTCTTCAGAAAGCCTTTCATTGCCTCTTGATCCAGATTTGGTAACACTGTTGTCTTGTTTGAGTAAGGACTGAGATAATGAAGGAATTGTCTACTTCTGTTGTAACATTACTTTTAACAGGGTTGTGGTGTGTTGCTCTTGGATATTGACTACACCTAATTCTTAGTACTTAGCAGCATCTTGTAGTAACTTAGTATTTTGTATGGCTTGCATCTGAACTGGTGTATGAAAGCAATGGCATAGTCACTTTTATTGAAAATCAGTAGCAATATAAATTTTTAAATTTGTATTAATCTAGAAGAAATAAGAACTCTGTGGTTAAAGTTCTACATTTTGGACCTGTGGTATTCACCCTTTTTTTTTTCTTTATTTAATCTTCTTTCTTGTACAGATGTTAATCCTCACAGTCTCTCTCCATGCTATTATTTCCCTTTCATTTTTGTTGATGCATTTTATTGTTATCTGGTGGGAATAAGGAAGAAAATGTGTCTGTGAGCGTGTGAGGGTAGAATGTCTCATCAGTGCAAGAGTACATAACATTTCTGGATGAAAGGGAATGTGATGTAGCAGCCAAAACCAAATGTTTAGTTTTGAACCAAGTTATTGTAGGGAGATTTTATTCAGGAAAAGTAAGCTTTGGAGAAATTTGACAGAAGATAAAAATAATAGGAGGAGATTTAAAGGCATTTGAAAGTACTCCATTATTTTCAAGCACTGAAGGGGAGTAGGAATAAAGGAGGATGAGATTCTGGCATCACAAGGCAATGTTGGTCTCTCTTGAATGAGTATTTTGCTCTTAGAAATGAAGACTTTCTAATTGCTTGTTTTTTGTTTTGGGTAACTTTCTGTGGAAAAAGGTCAGATATTCTTGCAGTGAAAACTTACTTTCAGAAGCTTATCCTTTTGAGCAGCAGATCTGGTGCACTGGAAAATTGTGTTGGGATAATAGCAGTGGAACAACTTTTTAGATTGTCTGTGTAAGCCTTCTTAGAGCAGCTGGCACCTGAACTGCAACGTAAGAGTTCAGAATAAGGAGCATCTTCCTAACGTGCTTACAGAAGCATGTGTTCTCTGGAGGACGCCTGGCAGAAGGGTTTTAGAAAATCCTCTTTCATCCTCTTCCTTCTTCTATGAATGGTGTTTCTCTCTTGGCTTTGTGTCCCTCTCCATCAACTCAGGAATTAGCAATAGCTAGCTGCTGTAATTGTGTAGCAGATCACTCACAAGTACAATTTTTTGGAAGAGGTCCTCATTTAAACTGGAGGAAGATATGTAATAAATAATTTGGTTGACATAAATGAACACTACCAACAATTCAGATCAAAAATACGGCCTTGGTTTTCAATTTAAGAATTATAGGACAAGTCATTTTGACACCTGTTTTATTTGGGTAAGTTTGAGGGATAGTGTTTCCTCTGCATTTGTGTTTTGGGAGCAGTAAGAGAGAATTCCCATATTGACTCTGAAGTGCTGTTAGATGGAATAATAAATAATTTTAAGGGGAGACTGGGATTGCCATTTCTTGCCTAGGCTTGTATTTGCTTGGTTAGCACAGCAGTCAGTGTGACTGACGAGAGACTTGTGAAGCTGCAGCATTCACTCGCATCTCATACAAAATCCAAGAGTGTTTCTTTATTTAAATCGTGATTTTGCTGGGTACATATCCTATCAGGAAATTAAAAGCATAGCTTTCTGAGTAACTATCTCGTGTTCCAGTCCTTTTCAGGAAGATGTACAGATTTACACAGGAATACATTTAATAATATTAGCTGTCTCTTAATGAAATCTAACACTGCATCTTTCAAGCTGCCTCTTTGGTTACATGCATAGGCACAAAATCAAGAATGGTATCTTACGTCCAGTGATTATTTTTACCTGTACTGTTCAAAGACTCTGTTTCTAGAAAGTAACTTTTTGCCTGAAAAACTCTCCTAGATATAGGAAAAAGATGTTCATTAACCCCAATTCAGCTTTAGACTTTGTCTTGAGATTTAAATAGAGAGGTATCTTCCCCCCTCCCTTCCCCCCCCGCTACATGCACATTTTCATATTGGATAAAAGTTTTGGTCCAGGTGACTTGGTAAGAAAATCCAGAAATCTAAGTATTTCAGTATTCAAAGCGACAATGGAAAGTTTACAGGAGTTGAGTCTGAACAGGACTTTTAAATAACTTAGTACTCTGTGAACTAGAAAGTTTAAAATTATTATAACAATTAAAATAGTTTTCTCATTTTCCTGCTGTTATGAAGGTAGATTGATTGGGTGATTTTTGGAAAAGCAAATGATAAATTGCTTAAGATTATCAAGCGAATGCTGTCTAGAAATGGACAATATATTTTTTCCCTTAAAATCTTTGTAAATAAATAGCTTTTTGAACTGAACAAAAGTTTTTTTGTTTCTAGTTAAAAAGTGAATATTTGATTTTTCCTTTGGGGAACAGAAGGTCAGCGGTTCAGTTTTATTTTCAGCATTTTATAGACAGTTTAAAGTGAAATCCCTTGAAAAGTAGGTAGCGGTGTTTCAAGGGATTAGCAGTAAAACGTAGCAATCCACAGTGATTCTGAGCTTTGTCCTTCTGTGCGAGATCAAGGTTAAACTTCTTATGTCTGAGGACTGTTCTGTGTTTATACAATGCATAAATGTACTAATACTTTCAGTAAAGTATAACTCCTGCAGACCATTGAAAGTTTGAGCTATGGGAAGAGTAGCAGTGGTGGAAGCAAATCTTTCAAACACTGTATTATTTGGAATCCTGAAAGAAATTCAAGGATGTCTCCTTTATAAAATCCCATGGTGTTCACTCTGTCCTGAGTGGCTGGCTGGTTTAATTTCAAGAAGGAAGGTTTATTGATAGTAAGGATGAAAGTCCATGAACAGGGGTACACTTAATTTGTTCTTTCACAGAGCATGTTTCACCAGTCTGTCATATAGCTAAGTTTACCTAAATGTCCTCTCAGGAGAGCATCTGTTTTTTTCCTGTGTGCTTGGCTTGCTCCTACCCTGTTTTTGTAAAGAACTGTGGAGAGGTTGTTACGTGTGAAATGATTTGTAATTTTGTCTTATGTAGACACGTAAGGTATGTTTTATACTTCCTGGACTTTCCCTTCTCTTTTATCTTGTTTGTTTTTGTTTTCATGTGTTTCTGAATAGAGAGGTAAACTTAAACACTGTCTGATGAGAGGAGTGGAGAAAGAGCCATCAGAGCAACAGCAACAAACATTAAGCTTATCTGTCTTTGACTTTGTAGAAACACCCGTAAACCAGTGTAAAGATGTGGTCATTCATCATTGTTGCTGTTTTAGAGGTGAGGTCTCTTTTTCAAAAGTTTTCTTTAGGGTCTCAGAGTTTATTAACTGCATCATTTTTCTGGAACTGCATCTTTTTTCTGGCCCTCTTGCTGTATCTAAATGTGAGGCAGTTTGAGATTCTTTTGTGTTTACTCTGCAGCCAAGAAAAATGGGCCAAAAAAGCTGCCACCTGCCTGTTTGTCTCATGTTGTTTGCATCCAGAAAGTCTGAAGATGTCCTCTCTGCAGTCTGGGCTTTTCCACTGCTGTCTAGAATGTACCATTGCTCTTGATTGCCTTCAAAATAAAGCAAGAACACTTTTTGCACTTTTAGTAGTGAAAGAAGTCACCATAGGTTGGGTCATTCACAGTAGCTGCATCTGCATTAGGCTGCTGATGGAGGCAGAAAAAAAACTTGCAGCTGCTGCCTGTACTTGCCTGAGCCCTGCCTGCTGCTGGGGATTGTAGCAGCAGGTGCAGGAAAGGGAGGTTGAGGGCAGATGGCATAAGCATGTGGAGGGTAAAGGCTGGAGGAAGGGCTTGCTGGGAAGAGGGATATTAGCCAACTGTCTGCCATTGGAGTTACATTAAATTTAGGTATTATTTTTTTCTCATCTTTCAACACATTAAAATCAGCGAAGATGACAGTTCACATTCCTTGTGTTTTCTGGTAAGTATGTGATAAAAGGGCATGAAAAGATGTACAGTCTTCAAGATATAGGGAAATACCTTCTTTCAAAAATACTATCTGGATGAGATTAAACAGTAAAAATCATTTAACTACAGAAATCCTCCCTCTTACTGTTGTTTATTTGTTTTTGTTTGTTTTTTTTTTTTGCTTCATCTCTAGAAGGTTGCCTGTATTGTCTGTTAATCTTTGTCCTGTTTTCTGAATGACATACTGATACACATTTCTTAAAAACAACGCACGTATGTTTGTTTGGTTTTCTTAATCCCTTAAGGTTGTCATCCCGTATTTATGAGAAAGATTTGAGCTACAAGATTTGAGGTTTTCTTACAAGCCCTTTACCTTTTCTGTTGGTGGCTATACTAAGCTTAGTTAAAACCTAATGTAATTTTTAGTTCCAACGCTATCTCTCTTCTAAGCATAGGTAAGTTATAAGGCTTGTAGCTAGTACTGTTTAACTGTAACATGAGCTGCTATAGTACCAGCTTGTTCCTGTAGATTTCAGCTTTTTGTCCTTTGAAATAGAACTTTAAATTTAAATAATCTCTCAGAAGCTAAAAATGAACACTGCCTACTTAATAACAAGCACGCTGTTCCAAAAAAGGCTATAGAAATATCCTTTTCAAGTTAAACATAAAAAGAGTTTAAAAAACTTAGCTTTCTGAAACAACAGAGTGCTTATAATGTAAATAGAAAAGATAATACTTAGTATCATGTGTTTTGAAGTCTGCCACATTGATTAAGCATTTCTATCTTGAACTGCACCAGATGAGGAAATTTTGTGGTACAGCAATATTATTAATAAAAATCTTAAAAAATATAGAATTGGGAGGAAATAAATTGTGTGAAAACCACAAAATGAAACTAGAGTGAATAGTGCATAGAGTGGTATTGCATGATTAGTAGAAGGCCAGAACTCAGATTTGTGTTCTTCTGATGTTGCAGCAGCCTATCTTTTAACAGCCTGGATGGCTTTCTCTTTGTACCACCAGAGTTAGCAGCCTAAAGCATCTGCTACTTTTCATAGAATCATAGAATATTTAGGGTTGAAAGGGACCTCTAAAGGTCATCTAGTCCACTGCCTCCTGCAGTGAGGAGGGTCATCTTCAAGTAGATCAGGTTGCTCAGAGCCCTGTCTAATCTGACCTTGAATATTTCCAGGGATGGAGCATCTTGCTCATCTCTGGGCAACATCTTCCAGTGTTTCACCACTCTCATTGTAAAAAAAAAAATTCTTCCTTATATCTAGTCTAAATCTGCTGTCTTTTGTTTTAAAACCATTACCCCTTTTCCTATTCCAATAGGCCCTGCTAAAAAGCCTGTCATCTTCCTTATAGGCCCCCTTTATGTACTGGAAGATTCTATAAGGTCATCTCCTCCAGGCTGAACGACCCCAACTCTCTGAGCCTGTCTTCACGGAAGAGGTGCTCCACCCACTGATCATCTTGGTGGCCCTCCTTTGGACCTGCTGCAACAGGTCCATG
This sequence comes from Petroica traversi, assembly GCA_025920805.1. NCBI lineage: Eukaryota > Metazoa > Chordata > Aves > Passeriformes > Petroicidae > Petroica > Petroica traversi. Next base: position 600,275 of record JAHLSL010000014.1, on the reverse strand, counting down.
TCTTTTTTTGTGCTGAGGGCCCTGGATCTGGATGCAGTATTCTGGGTGATGTCTCACCAGGGCAGAGTTAAGGGGCAGAATCACCTTCTTTGACCTGCTGTTCACACTGCTTTGGATGCAGCCCAAGATGCAATTGGCTTTCTGGGTGCAAGTGGACATTGCTGTGTCATGTCCAGGCTTTCATCTATCAATGCTCCAGAGTCCTTCTCTACAGGGCAGCTCTCATTCCCTTCATCCCCCAGCCTGTACTGATACCAGGGGTTGCCCTGACTCAGGCACAGTACCTTCTGCTTGGCCCTGTTGAACCTCCTCTGGTGCCCATGGGCCCAGTTCTTAGTCTTGTCCATGCCCTCTGGATGATATCCTATCCTTCAGATTTGTCAACTGTAGTTTGGTATTATATGTGGACTTGCTGAGGATGCACTCAATTTCCACATGTGTGTCACTGATGAAGATGTTGGTCCCAGTATGGACTCCGCTTGTCACTGATCTCTATCCAGAACTGAGCCATAGATCAATGTCCAAATAGCCTCTGGATGTGACCATTCAGCCAGTTCCTCATCCACTGAGTAATCTATGCATCAAATCCATATTTCTTCAATCTAGAGAGGAGGAAGTTGTGGGACACTGTGTCAATGGCCTTACTGGAGTACAGATAGTCAGCATCTGTAGCCTTTCCCTTATCCAGAGTTGTAGTCACCACATCATAGAAGGTCACTAAGTTGGTCAGGTACAGCTTGCGATTTGGTGAAGCCGCTTTACCACATAACCATCAGCAATTTTAATCCTATTTGATATTTTCCAAAGTCTTATGTTGTGTTTCTTCTTGCAACTTCTGACATTGTATGCCTCAAATTATGAAGCTGTATTAGTGTGAATAATGGGCAGCTGTGACTGTGAGGTCATGCTGGCTTTCAAGGAAGGAAGAAAAAATGTGAGCTGGAAAATTGCCCTCATTGCATTCGTTGTGCTTGGCAGCCTCTGCTTTTGAGGGCATCCCCACAGGTCTTGCACAACAGACACTTGTGCTGCACCTTCCTGCTGAAGTGGGGCTTGGAGAGCTGTAAAAACTTATGTCTATCAGATATTGACACCACTAAGAACCTGGACTGCAAGCAAAACGTGAATCTTGCTGAGGAGATGCAGCCTTTTTGATTAAAACTATTCCTTTCCCTTAAATATTGAGTTTACATTTTAAGAAGTAATTTGAAATAGTCCCTGCTTGCTTATTTCACCTGAGCAGACTAATTTGAGTGACAGACTTCACGAACACTTTGTATGGGAATTTTTTTTACAAACATCTTTTTGTACATTCTTATATAAACACATAAAGATTCATTTTTGTTGTATGGTAAAATGCTGTACCCACTCCTTGGCAGGAAGGATATATTTCTGGGTGCTTCTAACATATCTTCTCATTTATTTCTTTGTCTGTCTTTTAAAAAGACTTCTAAGCCACTTACAAGACAAAAAACATGCTTAAACTCTGTGCTCTATTGGAGCTGTGCAGAAATTCGTTGCTACTAAACTAGTCTTGAGGTTTCCTGTTTGCATTTGTTCTGTAAAGTGAGATACAAGGTGCTGGCATGTAGCTGCAGCTGTATTAGAGATTGGGATATCAGATATGTTGTAGGGCTGAGAGAGGTGCCTAGCAGGTGTCAAAGGCACTTGGCTGCAGAAACAGCCCCCAGCCTCACACTGCTCTGCCCATGAGCAGTGGCAGACCAAACCAAGGGAACAGAGTCTGAGCTGTGCAGCCAGCAAGGTCAACTTTGGTATACAGCTCTGAATTACTGGTTGACTAAGACTGATCCTTCACTTTTTTTTTGGAGATATACTGCCCAGGTATGTTAACAAGAAGTATAGTCTTAAAAGCTCCATCCTTTTGGTGCCTGTGGAAGGTGGCAGTGGCAGAGCTGTCCTGCCTGGGTGCACAGGTCGAGGCGCCTCTGGTGCCATTAACTGTTGCACTGGCCTGGATCGCCCTCACCCTTTCATCTATAATTATGCCTTTCTGGTTGGTTTTAATTTTTTTTTTCCCCTCTAAGTGGCTCAAAAGGAAACCAAGCGCTTTTTGCGCTTTAGAATAAATGTCCTATTGCTGCCAGAAAAGCTCATGGCACCTGCTGAGCCTGCCTTTGAGTCCCTGCTGCATTGTGGCTGGGGCTGTCCCTTAGCTGTATGTTAAATCTGTCCAGGTTGGGTGGATGGGTACACCTAAACCAGGATCTCAAAAGAAGTGGAAAAAATAATGAGTGAATAGCTAAAACTGAAATAGCTTTGTGAACGTTACTGATATCTTGGGGTGCATTTGAATATTAATGGTATTTAATTTTTCTTGCTACTTCTATATGTTAGTTAGTGATGCAGAAGAAAATGGTTGTCTCTGTAAAATAACCCCATAATGTAGAAATAAGTATTATACTTTTCTCCTGCATTATGTGCAGTCCACTTAATATTCTGTGTAATTCTGTACTTATTCTTTTGCTAATATTTAAATTATTCCAGTGTAGTTTTAATACCTCTTTTATATTTCTTGATGAGCTGAATTTTACTTCTTTCAGTACTTTCAGTTTGCATTTTTGGACTTGAGCTTATTACTATCAGTTTTTCCTTTTCAAGGAAGGGGCCAGGGAGAGGGGACACAGAAAACCTCTAGAGCTTTTTACTTCACTTTTTTAGCAAGTTATTTCTTTAACCAATTCTTAAATTTGTTAAATTGTAAGAGTAGGTTGGAAATCGTAATAAAACGTTCCTCCTTTGCAGTAGATTAATTTATTTACATCTTTGTTCGCATTTATTTTTTACAACTTCTGTTCATCTTCACTTTTAGTTTTGGAAAACTGACCCCCTAAAGTTCAGACAGCAGCATCTATTGATTGTGACTGTGTCTTCAGTTTGTGCATCAAAGTAAATTAGATAATAATTACTTGCACTTACTCAGCTATCACTTTTAGTTCTGTAATCAATGCGTCCTAATGAGACCTAATAGTGAAATACCCCAAATTAATTGTCAAGCTTGTGCTAAAACAGTCAACTATTTTAGCCTGCCCTGGTGTGGGGGGCTTTTTTTGCTCAGGTTTGACACCTCAGAACTACATAGCTGGGTGGTGAGTGCTTGTTCACTACAGCTATTTAGTTAACTTCCTTAAAGAGAGAGAGAGAGAGAGTAGTCTTAAAGCAGTTTTTGATGCAGTGACCTCTTTCCAAAGAAATGTGTCTCCTGGGGTGGATTGACACACATTATGTGAAGTATTAAAGTGTTAAACTGCAAAAACAGTTAGACAAAGTGGCCTTCATGTGATCCATCTCTGTTTGTCCAAGCAACCAGCAAATAGCTCAAGTAGCAAAGTATAGAAAGGGTTTTACTGGTTATAACAGAAGACTCTGGTTAGCCATAATTTGGGTCAGTTTGTTTACTCTTTTTCAACCTCTGTATTTTGAGATTTCCTTGTAGCAATCATTAGAAATATTGAAATAGAAATATCTTCCTTGGTTTGGGTTAACTTTGGCCTTTGAACGAAGGAGATGATATTTTCCTGTTTCTTCAAACGTGTTCCACTGGAAATAGCTAAAAGTATGTCCAGAAGGTCAATTCTTTTTTGCAAGTGTTTATTTGAATTACTGGTTCTTTTTAATGCCTTTCTGAGTTCTGTCTTTGTAGTGGTGTTTTACTGATCCCCAAGAACTGATGGAAACTCTTTCAAATGTAAAGATGTGGGGTTTTTTTTAATCTTTCTATATGTCAAATCTATCCATCTAGGCTGATGTAAGAAAAGTAACCACATATCTACACATGCAACAAAGAAAAAACTGTAGCTGAAAACAAAACGTCAAATTTCCTGAAACTGTAGGCAGGCTAACCAGAGATTGTCATCATAAACAAGAAGGCTTCAGACTTGGAGCATACTTCAGATGAAGTAATCTAATTGAAGTTATTAATTGAAAAATACACTAAGCACATCCAGGTGCAATGAAACAAGTCTTGATGAACACAGACTATTTATTTATTTATTTTCTGCAACTGTATTACCTTAGAGGACCAAATAATGCCTATTTGCCATAGCTTATGAAAGATTAACCTGGTGGCATCAGATAGCCAGCCTGTCAACAACAAATGCTGCACAGTTCAAAACCCATTTGGATTTTTGAGAGCTTGGAAACAGGAGGGAGAGGTCATTCAGCGTTCAAATCTTAAGAGAAAACGGTGATACATCATTCGTTAGTAATCCATTCTTCTCATTTAATTAACTAAATATCATATCGTGATTATATTTTACTTAATATTGTATAGCAGTTAAGTGTTTTATGTACATCAGTGTCATGTAAAAGCCTCTGTATCAATTCTGTCCATTTCTTTCAGTGTGTCTTAGGAAGACATCCAATTCCAGAAGAGTCTATTATATGAATTGGCACTGCCTATTATTAGAATTTTTGCTTGTTCCCTTGGTGAGGGATTAAATTTCAAGCATTACTGTCAGTCATTTTTCAGTCATATTCCTTTTTGCGAAACAAATTGTGAAGAAGAGCAACTGCTTCCTTTCTCACTGTCTCTTTAAAGCTCAAACATACCTTCTGTTTGCACTGTCCTAACTAATCCTGACATAACTGTGAGCCTTCCTCTTGAGGGCAAGAAAACAAGCTGCTTTTCTATCCACTGGACTAGGGCATTAGACTAGCTATAGTGTAAACTTGGGTCAGTCTGTAGGAGAAGATTCCAGTTCAGGTGACATGCTAATACGAGTCCTTTCCTATTTGTCATTGTGGGAGAAATGTATTAGTCCGATATGGGGAGGGGGAGAGAGTGAGGATGGAAATCCCAGCCTGGTAAAAAGAGAGTGGGATCTGGGTAACAATTCTATGTATTGTGATATTTAAATGAAGAATCACTAGTAGATTTACAAGCTTGTTGGAGCAAATTCTCTTAAGTTCCTCCATGTTTAAGTTTCCATCGTCTCAAATATTACTTGCATGGTTCAGTTTTAAGCATGGCATCAAAATGGCATAGGTGTTTCTTTGTTAAGTTTTATTTTTTCTGTCATTGCTAAGTTGTTAGATTGTTGATAATTTATTGAACATAATGTTTTCTTTTCTGGACCTTCTTCTCGTGAAGTTGTACAGAACCTACAGTACTAGATGTTCCACCAATACTTTATTTTGCCTTTATTCTGCCATATGGTTAGTTAATGTTCCTCATCTGTCTGAACAGACTTACAGTGCAGCCATAACTGACTTGACATTGGCTTAGATTTTGTTCATTGCCTTCTTGGCTGGGCATTTTTTCAGTTTTTGCCCTCTCTCCTAAGGACAATTTTGGACAGAATAATGTTCATGTGTGCTTCTCCAGTAGGGCAGCTTCCATTGAGAACAGGACTCCTTTCCTGACAAAACCTAAGCTGAAGGGAAGTAACAAAGTGGCTGAAGATACATGAACTCAGTCTAAACTATATTAGTTTTAACATTTCAGCAAAAATGCAAGGTTGGCAAAATAAATTAGGTGTTTAGGACTGATAGCAGTGAAGAAATTGCTGGATTAAAAGGAGCTGGAGTTGTGTATTGGTTACATAGGTATTATAAGAATGACTTTTTGAAGGTCTGGGTTGTGTTAGTTTTTCTCCCTTTTAAGGTGGTGCCTACATTAAGGGTTGGTTTTGGTTTTTAAGGTTGGAAAGTGGATTCCCAGAGAAGCAAAGTAAATGACCACTTGATATGGTAAGGTAAAAACCAAGATCATGTGAAACAGAATTGTATGGAGGAAGGACTGTTGCATTTCATGCCATTACAGTTCCCTGCAGAAGTATTTCAAAGCTTTTCACTGGTGCTTTTTAAAGTGTGGAAAGTTTTTCTGTCAGGTAGAAGAAGACAACTCAGTGTTTCAGCGCTAGGACTTCTGAGCTTTTTGAGAAGGAACTTTCCAGAAAGTTGTGCACCCTTAGCAGTAATGGATTTTCATTTTCTTTGTGTGAACGAATTTAATGTTGCCATTTAAATCCTTGGGAACTGTGGTATATTTTATTTTGCAGTCCGTAAGCAGTACACTAAAGAAATTTCATGCTTTCAGTCCGTGTCAAGTTTTTATGGTACTTTCAGATGCTTGGGGAGGCTGTGTTGTTGTGTTTTCCTTTCATTTTCCCCCAAATCTAGTTATGTTGTCTGCTTATAATCTTTTATTTGGCACATGGCTGTGTTGCAGAAGCGTTTCAAAACTATTACTTCTACAGCCCCCCTTCTGGGAAACAAATGTGTCCTTATTTATATACTATCAAATCTTAGCTCTGCAGATGTCACAGGAAGAGCCATATTGTCCTTGATGGAGCCAGTCTAATGATGTAATTATAAGAAAATACTTTTGAGAACTTTAATGTATTTCCCCACATTAAAAACAAACAAAATAAAACAAAACTAACAAACAGCCCCAAAACACAATACAAAATTCATCCCCCCCAAGAAGAATAAACCTAAAACTAAAAAAAAATAAAATAAAATAAAAAGCCAACACAACTAGACTCCACATGCATGTATGCAGCTTTAAAGGGACAAAGGTTTAGCTGCAATTGCATTATGCATTTTAACTCTGAATTGTCCCCGCTTGGGAAGGAAAGCTTGTGCCACTAAACATTTAGTAAAACCTGGATTACTTAACTGAAAGGGGTTACGTGTGAGCATGGTCCTCAAGAAACTAGGTTTTTCCATACCTGAATATTTCTGCCAAAATTGCATCATGCAAGGGATCTGCTTGTGAAATGACATGTTTGTCAGGCATCATGACAGTTGTACATGTCTACTGTAATGGGAATTTAAGAAATCGAGTCGATTTGAGCACCCTGTCCTGATGATTTTCAGAGGATTGCAGTTGATGTTGTCAGCCCTGGCAAATAGTCTCTTCCTGTGGTTCTGTCCTCGCCCAACACAGTGGGAAAAACTTGATGACTCTGACAATAGGGGTTAATTCAAATTCTTGTACCTCCAGAGATATAGGAAGGATTTAATATCCACCAATCACTACTCAAATATTATTCCTAATGTGGGAATTTTTTTATTATTACTATGCTGTAATATTAATAGGCCATTTTAACTTGCCTGTATTGTGAAAATAGCCATTTTTAGTAAGGGAGCCTATATAATGGCAACATCAACCAACAGCGTCCTATTTCTTTATGTTCTCCATGTCCCCAGGAATAGTAAGAATTGACCATTTTACAATTGCTGAGATAAAATAAACCAACCTAAATTAGAGAGATAGATTATATTGACAACACCAGCCTCCAGAACATGTTTGATTGCAGTCCCCTGTGGCTACATCAGCTTATCGACCTGTAAGCTCTCTGTCCATTTCATGTCAGTCAGAAAGCAGGGCAGTTTATTGGAGGCTGAGGTCCAAAGTTCAGGCTCTTCTCTGTCATTGTCAGATGGGATTATTATTTTAGGGGAAAAAAATGGTTGAATGGTTACTGACATACTTCTTGTAAAACCATCAGTTCCACAGCATAAGTCACAGCCTGTTTGAACTGTAAGGATTGTGTTTCTCAGTTATTCAAAGTATCCTAGCTCCTTTTAAAATTTGTCTTGGGGACCTCAGCCATGCAAATGCCTATTTGTTGAATAATGTTTTAATTGTTGTATGTTCTTTCTGGTTTTTGATTGGAAAATGAAAAGCTGTTCAACTCAGCTTTTCAAAAATCATGTCCTGCCTTGGCCATGAGAGGTGATATTGCTGGTGCTTGCCAGAGCTTTGCTGTCAAATGGTTTAGCAACCATAGCTCAGGCCTAAATGATGTTCTTCTGGAAACAAAATTCATGATAAGAGGAGGCTATTAATTTATAATAGGGACCACTATGATCTTGTATGGTTATATATTAAACAAGGAAAGCTCTTATTTTTCCTAGAGTAAATAAGTTGGGTTGTCTGGCATGCAGTTCTCACAGTTTGTACTGTAGCTAAAGGGGGAAGTGTGTCTGTGTGTGTATGTGTGTGTATTTACATACTGCAGAAGGAGCCCTTTTGGAATAAAGGTGTTAAAACTTACATGCTGAACAGAATTTCTGAATGAAGTTTGCTTTTTTAATTACCTTTCTGTCACATCAACTATTAGGTATCACAGAAGATAGGGTTGTGGACTTCCAAGATCTAGGCAACAAAGTAAACTATTACAAAAATCTTTGAACATTAATAGTTTGAAGTAGTTTTGCACCTTTTTCTACTAATCTGTAGTTTAAATGAAATCTATACCTTTTAAAAAAAACAAAATCTGCTGCTCTGATTTTCAGATAGGTTCTCACCTCCTACTCTCTCTGTCCTCCTCTACTTCCTTCTCTGCCAACCCCCAAGGCAGCAATTACAACATTTTAGGTAACTTCTCAGAATTTGGAAGGTAAAATCAACATGTTTCAGTTGGCATTATAACATATTTGAATATCATTGGTACTGGCATTGGACTTTTCCCTGCACACTATTGTGCACATTGTTCCTGGTAATTGCTGGGATGCGTAGGAAAATGTGGAGGCATGCAGCTGTCTTTGTGCAGCTGACAAATAGCTTTGAAAAAGATCATTGTTCTTACAGGTAAGTGAGAGAAAGGCAACTCATTCAGTCTTGATAGGACTCTGGATTTGTTTCAGGTAGGGAAGAAATGAAATCCAGTGGGTGCTCTTTTCCACCCTGCTGCCTAATGCCCGGTGCACGACTGTGCTGAGCTGGGGTCTTTCTGGAAACAAAGGGGGAGTGAAGACTCTTAAAGGAAGTTTTGTGCTGCCTGCACAAAATGGTGAACCATGGCTTGCTAAATACAGTACCCTCTTATTGATGGCAGATTTCCCTGCTGTGTTGCATTACTTCTTGAATACTTTCTACTAAATAAGATGGACAACTTTGTTTAAGTATAGAAAACTTTCTATGTGATATAGTATGATCATGCGGAACTAGTGCAGAAGGAAAATTTATTTTTTGAATGCTGCTGTTTTTGTTTTGTTTTTTTTTTTCTCAGATCACAACTTGGAATGCCATATGTGGGATACTTTTATAATGCTGTAGATGCAAAAACTAAACAGATTTTATAAATTAGCTTCTTTTGATATATATATCCAGATAATATTTTATATATATTCTGAGAAAATGAATGTAATACATTATGACTAGAATTTACTTATCCAGGAGTTGCCATATTTTAGTGGCAAAAAACCCAAGAAAGGTCAATATAACTTCCCTTATTTTTAAAAGAGGGTTTTCTCTGTATGGCATTCTCATTTTTCCATAGCCTTTTTCTTGCTTCTTTTAGAAGAATTCAAAGAAAACAATTGGTAAGAATCATATGACATGATTTACTAAGGATAATGTTTTAATATTTTGTTGCAGAAGGACTCCATGAAAGATGACAGAAGAAGTTATTGTTATTGCAAAGTGGGATTACACTGCACAGCAGGACCAAGAACTTGACATCAAGAAAAATGAGCGTCTTTGGCTATTAGATGATTCTAAGACATGGTGGAGGGTAAGAAACGCGGCCAACAAAACGGGATATGTGCCATCAAATTATGTGGAGCGAAAAAACAGCTTGAAGAAAGGTTCTCTGGTTAAAAACCTAAAAGACACCTTGGGTAAGTTCTTTTGTGTTTTGGAATAGATTTAGTAGACTTGATGAGTTTTGGGTTGGGAACACAATGCAGATATAAATATCTTTTAACGTGCGTATTTGGATTGTCTTTATGCTTTGTTTGAAGTGACATGATAGGTGGATGATTGAGGGAGGGAAAGACAGAGAGAGTGGGTGTGGGTGGAGAATTGTGTAAAAATCTGTAACATGTTTTCTTGCATCACATCCAGAAGAAAAAGATGTTACTTTTGTTCCAGTCTGTCAGAGATTGTGTATTTTCAGTGGCTAAAGAACTGTAATTTTCATACACATATCAACTGCTGAATTCTCTCCTTTCATGCCAACTCCTCTCACTTGAAGGATGCAGACTGGATTGTTCAGCATATATATCATAGCCAAAGCTAAATCACTTTATGAATGGGATGTTACAGTGTGGATATATACAGAGCCAGGGGTTATGTTGCTGTGATCTGAGATGTTCCATTGACTTCCAAGTCCTTAAATACGTTTTCTATTTTGTACTTGCCCATAAAGTCTTCAAACAGTCTATCATACATATAAAATAATCTAGCTTTGAAAAATTTTGGGTGTATTTTAAAGAAATCTATTTGAAAGTCAAGTGAAATGATTTTTTTCTTCTCTTTGATTTTTAAGGACTGATTAAAAAGGGATTTGCATATGGCTAGAAAAGGTTATGAACATAGTGATAAGTTGTTGTTTTATGCCAGAAGAACTAACTAGTGGTATTTTAGGATGTTATGAATAAACTAGAAACAGGCACATTGAAAGTGTTTTGAGGGGTTTTCTTTTGATTCTGTTTCAGTTTTTTGCCTGTGTTTTATCAAGTTGTACATAGGGAAAACTTGTTCTGTTGCAGACTGCTGTACAAAATGGCTCTCCAATAGAAAAATTAGGATTTGGGGTTGGATTTATTAGAAAGTTAAAAGGTTCACTTAAAAATAACTTATGTAGGATTATCCTGTGCCAATGTTGTTTCTAACAGGTTTGGTTTCTTAGTCGCTCCTTCATTAACATGTCTTTCACTGCTGAGTTGCCATAAAGTACATGGAAATTGAGGACTAGACAATGGATGGCAGGCAAACAAGGTTATCATAACATTTACCATGTTAATATTTAGTACCATAGTCCTTTCTACAGATACTTTTGGAATATACTGATTATAGTGCCAGAAATGTGATTGTGCCTTTTCAAAGATTTTTGTGGTTAAAATCATAGTCCCAGTTGTGACTTTAAGCTCCCTTTAGATAGATCTATGTTGTTTAAAACATAAATTTAATGTATGTATTTTGTCTGAAAGCTACCTTAGGAAAAGATTACAGTCTGGTGTAGTAACATTTCAAGTGTTCATTTAAAATGTGGGCAATATTTGCTTGATGTAAACAGTTTTTTATTTATGTCCAACAGAAATCTATTTAAGTGAAGGAATAGAGGTGTGTGCTAGCCTATGTACATGTTTATCTTTTCAGTTAGACAAAGCTGCGTGGCTCTGGGTGCTTCCCTTTACTCTGGTGTTGTATGATGAAAAGGCATGAGAAAAAAGCTTGATTGTTTCATGGCTGAGCCATCCCTAGTGTCACATCTTCCAAGCCTCCAACCCTTTGCACACACCTACACAGTTTTTAAGTTCTGAAACACGGCTATGACAATTTACACACTCCCTGTTCCCTTTCTTATGGTGTTCTCTGTGCATTTGTTCAGCTAAGGCTGAAAATGCCTTATGAAGGAGTCTGGCTTTTTGTGTGCTGTGACACACTTACCTGGAGAGCGTACAGAGTGTAAAGCACCTCTCATGCTCTTTTACCTTCATGCATCCTGTGACAGTGAAAAACTGCCTAAGGAATACCTAACTCACAAACTGATGGAGAATATTTTTAACAGCCAACGAAAGAGCTGGGACTTAAGAGTACTTTAATAGTTTAGGTGCTGTGAACGCCTTACCATAATGAAACATTTATGTGCTCTGCACCACATATCTGTACAATTTTTTTTTGCCTTTCCTTAATCAGAGTGCTCAACTAAAGTCTTTTAAGCCTTTCCTGTCTTTCTGTACAGTAATTTCCCTTTCAGAGCAAGCAGAGCATGTGTCCTTCCTTAGAGGATCCGTTGTTCTGAGAGGCCATCAAGAATGCACTCCTTTTTAAACAAAGGCTTGCAAATTGCAAGACTGATGCTTCATCTAGTGAAATAGCTTTTGAAAGTTTTGCTTTGCCCAGTGAAGCAAGTTCTTAAGTTCTCTTTCTACAAATACGTCTAATGTATCATCATGCCTGCCTCTCCAAGGATCACAAGAAAATTCTCATTAAAATACCTCCTAACCTAGCAAAGTTGGGAGTGATAGTCATGAGTATTATTCCTTAAACCAAATCAGTTTCCTACTTGATTTTGAAGCTACTGCCAAAGTATCAGGTACTGAACTTAAAAAAAATACCCACCCAACAAAATGCCTTTTTGTAGTCTGTCAATAATTAATCATGAGTCTTGTGAAATCTTAGGAGAGAAACAGCAATCAGCTGCTTTCAGTGACATACCTGAACCCCCCTTTGTGTCACTCAAGCAAATGGTAGTTCCCATGGAGATGTACTTTCCCCTGCCTCTTTCTTAATAAATTACATTTCCTTGTGTTAAAAAATAATTCATCAGAAAGATGTTTTCTGATGATAACATTTGCATCGTTATCATATAAATGATGTCATATTGTCTGAGTGATTACCTGTACCTATCTGCCATTCCTGTGCTTTTCCATGGTAATTACTGGTGCTTGATTTATATTTTTATATACAATAAATATGAAAAGTGCCAGCCATAGTTCAAACTGAAGCAGACCCCATAGGAGCTATAACTATTTAATTAATAGTTTCCCTCGTTTGCTGTTGAAGATGCATCTTCTGAATAATTGTTCATCTTTGGCAGTCTGTGTTCTAATGAAACCTTATGCCATGAGTTATGTCGGTGTCTTGTACACAAAAACCAAAGTACATCACAAAAGTTTGCTACCTTTTCGAAGTTACTTTTATCAGGAAAACTTATAATCTTATCACAGAATGGAAGTCATGCCTGTTTGATGCTAAAAACTAATTTTCTCAGAACTGTTGACTGTCATTAATTATATCTCAACCCTTGAATATTTTATTAATAGAGTCCTATCAGCTTTACTGTTTTTTGACTCAGGGTTGGTGAAAGGTTAATGGACATATGGGTATCTAGAATAGGCAGCTTGAAGTTTTAAAATATCAGCCCATTTTTAGCAATGTCTTAAGGCTTCTTGAATTTCCATTTTATTTTGGCATTTTTTGAAAAAAAAAACATCAAATAAAATGTGTTCAGAGGCAGCTCTCCTGAATGTGTTGGGTGCTTATTAAAATGCTGATTAATGCTTGCTTAGCATATGTTCATTAAATCAGTTCCTTGTGAACTGAAAAACAGTTCACCCAAAATCTCAAATGATCCAGTAATTTCTGAAGAGCTACTTTAGAATCCTCCTATGCCTTTTTATGAAACAATAGCCTTTTCTACACTATTCACTGTCCTTTTTAAGGGCTTGCTGTGTTCTACTGTATCTTCTTCTAGTCCTGACATCAGGGAATTTTCCATAACTTTTAACTTACCTTAAATTACTTGGAGAAACTTTGAGTCTTGTAATTCTTCTATTGATGGATGTCTGGTTTTGTCATTTTTCTGTTTGATATATACAACTTATGTCTTCTTAAATCTCTTTCTTGAGTGAAGTTTAATGAATACTTGGCTACAATGGCTTAGTTTTAATTATGGAAATATAGCATATAGGCCACCTATTGAGTATTTTAAATGATTCATCTTCTCATTCCCTTTTTTATCTTAACAGTGATACTGCAAGTAAAAAGTTAATGGTAATTTGGCCATTTCAGATTGCTGTCTTCTGTTTGCTCATATTGAATGAAATCTGGTAATTATTACTATTCTTAAGGCAAAAGCCAACTTCCATGTCTGTGATTAAAATTTCATCTTCATTCATTATAATGAAGTTTAAAATAGTTTCTTTTTACAGTATTTCTTTTGCGGGGAGGGTGTTTTTTATACATTTAGTAAGTCTTACTAAGCGAGAGACCTCCAGCATGCATCTTTTAAACCGTAATTTTCTGTAATATAATTCTTCCCTTGTGCTGGGGGGTGGAAAGGAATTCCCATATCCATTTGGTTGGAGTGGGTGTTTGCCAGCACCACCCCCTGAGCTGCCTCTGAGTGCAGCTCCACGGGTTTCCCCTTCTGCAGCAAAGATGATCTATGCCTGCTGGCTCATCTCTGTCATGCCGAACAGAAACCTTATCTGAAGGAAGCTAAAATAATTGAGAAGTCAGTTGTTTGTGTACTCAGAATAAAACTTCTACATTTTTTCCATCCCTTTGCAAGTTATTTTCCTGGCAGCAGCACAACTCCCCAGGCAGCAGCGTGCCATGAGTGACTGAAGCGTGTGATCCAGCAGCAGGGTGCCATTTTCATGGGAATCCATGATTTTCTGAATGTTACTGCTTTGGCTTCACAACCAGCAGTGCATTCAGGATTTTCTTACAAGTTTTGGTCTTGTTCCCTTTAGTAAACAACATAAGAAACCTTGAGGACATTTATACTCTGCTCTTGGTGTGGGTTTGTGCACAGAGGTTCCACAAAACAAAAAGGTTTAATAAAATACATGTTGAAAAGGAGATGGAGCACCAAGAATACAGGTGAGGTGTTTGCAAACCTGTAGGAACAATAGAAACAGATAAGTTTTGGTGGTGATGACAAGTAACAGCAACCTTGATAATGTTTCACAAACATGTTTGAGTTGCATGAGAGACTTGAAATGGCTCCTATATTAAGCTTCTGGAAGTTTGCAAAACTTTCCAGTAACTTTTTAGTTTTAATTCTCTCGGTGTGACAGATTTGGAAAGTAAGAATTGCCAAGCGAGGTGTACTGTAGAGAAGCCAGTCCTTGCTTGCATCAGTGTTCCTAGCACGTTATTTCAGAGGTGTTACGAGCATCCAGGAGTATTTCCTGTGTTTGTCAATCCCTGTGGTGTGTGTCTACCTGGGTCAGTCTGGAGATCTGTGCAGCAATCCCTGAATGCCATATGTACTAATGCTTCCAGGAATCAACAGTTTTCTATCTCACTCCTCTCCCCAGTTATTTTTATGAAAATGCTGGGGTTTTTTTTCAGAATTATAACTTCATATTTTCCCATTTGGAGCTACTTAGTTCCACTTTCTTGCTGCTCTTTGGGAATTGATAGGGAAGTTAGCCCTTTTTATTTGCAGAGTCACTGCTTAGTAAGAAGCAGAAATGAGGAATTGGTCATTCTTTAATGCAGTGTTCCTTTAGCAATGGAAAACTGTTCCTCTTTACTGTTGGTTAAGAGGTTTGGTGTACTTCCTTTTTACATATAAATATTTCAACTCATATTTAAATAACTGCCGTCATAGTTCAGTATACCATGGTTATGGAATCTCATTCTCCAATTAAGTTATCAACTGTTAAGTTCTGGTGTGTGTGTTATTTGTCTTCATTTTGTTTTTTTTTGCTTGTTCGTTTCAGTTTTGTGGAGTTTTTCTTTTTGAAAATATCTTAGTGATCTGATTTTGGTAGTTCTAATGTGATATGTGTAGTAGATTTTGTTGTAAACGGTGGTGTTTTGACATTCATCAGATTGCTTCTAAATCTTGTTTTAAGTATTGAAATTTTATTACTTAAGTCTTTCACCAGTGAAAGTTACTTATGTGACTCTAACCCCTACAGGGTTTGGCTGAATATTTTCCAGTTCTTCCACCCCAGTTTTTAAAAATGTAACCATAAGAAGTATGCACAGTATTTTTGGCACAGTTAGAGCACTAAATTAAGTCTTCTATACTCTTTGCTTGATGAATTTGTTTGTTTATCAGTGACCTGTCTGAGCCTCATGTGCAAGATCACAGAAAACACATAAAATTCATAAGAGAACCAAATACCAATTTGAAAAGATTTCTGTTAGTTCACAATTAGTTATTTCCAATTCTAGTCTTCTCTGGGCACCATAAAGGTATAAAATTTGCAACAGAATGAAAGAATTGTGGAAATAAATATGGTATTACTGTATAATAAATATATCATTGTATGGCACAGCCTCCTAAGTCTTATACAGCTCATGTTAATAAAAACAGGTCTACCTTACTAGTCAAACAGAAGTTATTTTAAATATTTTTAGAACTTCAAGCTCCTGATGTTTTTGGCATTCCTTGTCACAGACCTTTAAGAAATGCTAGTATTTCCATTCAAAGCCAGCATTTAATAAAGTTGATTTTAAAAAATAAAAAACTTCCTACGGTATATAGCCACTTGTGAAATTATTTATCAAATATAAAAATTCCTAAGAAGGAATGATATGTTTTCATTTAGCCAAACATCTCTAACTGAAATTAACAATATGAGTAATCCCCTCATAGGAATTCAGCAAAAATAAAAGTATTTTTTCTCTGTCACTTATTGTTGCTTTGAAGCTTTCTAGCTTGTCAGAAAATGTGGGCATGACAGTAGTGGCATGTCTGTGCCTCTTGGAGGATTGGATGAGGGTAAGTCATCTCTATTTGCACTTTAAAGGAGTCAGCATACAGGAATTTAAGTTTGAATTTAGGGAGAGGAAGTAGTGGAAGTGTTTATATTCAGCACAAATTCTTGCTCAATTTCCTAGAATCCTAGAATAGCTTATTTCATGGTTGAATTTGTTCAACAAAAGCACTTTCTCTCCTGTGCTTCATCCTGCTTCGTAGTTGCATTGCTCAAAATAAGCATGTTTGTTTGTGAGACACTGTGGCAACGGTGGTGACTCTTCACCAGTGATGAAATTGAGGAACATGATTTTGTGGTGATGAGAAAAGTGATGGGAACTCCTTTTAGGTGTGGTGCCTTTCGTTTCAGGGGGAAAAAAAGCTGGAACAATTGCATTTCTTCCATATTCACAGTAATAATAGTTCATTGTGGTTACTGAGGGGAGAAATGGGAGATGTTCACTGTGGTTTCAAATACAGGGAAGAGATTTCTTTCATTCCCACCTAGAGCATGTGCAGTTGGGTGCTGGCAGTGCTGATGCTACTGAAGTGTTAGCAGATGATATATATGATAAATAGTTCAAATGCTTCGCTGCTCTCAGGAAATGTATCTGCCTCACCATCATAATTAAAACCTAGACTTGGTTAAAGTAGCCATTTTCACTTCACTGATGATCTTTGAAGATATGGAGACACACTCAATAGCAATAGTTTTGCATATGGACAATTACATAAGAACACATTGATGATGGAAGGGATCTGCCGTCTCACTATCAATTAGATACATATTTGAAAAAAATGTATTCATTTTTATTAATGCTACTATAACACATTAAAATATTTATTTAGAATGCAAACACAAACTTCATGCCTTTTAAAGAGCTGAAAGCAAAGAATTTTGGTGAATATTCTAGAGAACTCAAGGTACAGAATAATGCTTCTTTTGTTGCTTGATAGGAGTTTCTCTGCTGTATGTATGTCCCAGGCCCTTTATCTGCTCCAAACTGAAAAGCCAAAAGCAGCAGTGAATGCAGAACCTGAAGTTTGTTGCAGTGCTGTGATGTTGCAGTGTTGTAATGGTTCAGAAATTTGCTTTTTTCAGTTTACAGTTGCATGTATTGTGTTCTGCTGAAGTTTGGGCTTTATTGGGGTAGGTTATTTATTGGGGTAGATCATTTAAAGGATGTGCTGCTTCAAGAGTTTAAAATAAATAGATAATAGAAGTCATGATGTGTGCTACCTTTCAGCAGATTTTTCTACTATGATGGTTGCAGTAAAATTCTGCAAGGCTGAAAGCATAAAGAAATCCTCCTCTTTTTAGTCTATATTGAGCAAATAAATTTGTTCATTGTATTAGAAGTTTTATCTAATAGGTATTCGTTTTTTCCCCTTTCCCATGCAGAATTTGTGTGTGTGCTTGGAGGTACATTGACATGTACAGATCAAAGAATGAGCCTTTATTTTATTCATAATTATGTGTGAAAAGATAAAAGGATCACCTTAACTCAGTGTGGCTCTGTGTACTGATGCCTTTGGTATTATTTCCTTCAATTGTCACCTTGGAGGACCCTTGGTTTTGCCCCTCTCTGAGCCAGTTGTATTTCAACCTGCAATGTCTGGCCTTAGAGCAAGCCCAAAAATTAGCTCTCAAGGTAGTTTCACAGCTCTCTATTAAAGAGAGTCACTTCATTGCCCGTGGCTCTTCCTACACCCTGTTTCAGCTGTGGAGACAGTCTTTTTCTTTCTTAGCATTAAAAGTTTGTCTGAACCCTCAACTCTTTTGATGTTTCATTTTTTACACCGAATAAAATACTTTAAGCGTTCTGCTAATTATGCCTCTTCTGAACTAGTGAAACTAAAGTATGTTTTTTTCCAAGCACTGTCTTGTACTAGATTCATTGTATTGTGCTCCCCTCTGTCTTACCCTCAGGTTCCTGGGAGAGATGAAGTTGGCTGAGGCAGCAGAACTGGGGCTGCAGTGTGGGTCACTGCATTGCACCTTTCTGCCTGGGTTGGGCTTTTTCCATAAATCATATTTATGGGGGTACATGTATTCGTGTGCTCTCATGCTGTCCTCCCCTTTGGCTTCATGTCCTAGCACATGAATGTGGTAGCAGAGAGAAGAAACAGGTTACAGTAGCTGAGGTACTGGAGGTGTTGTGTACCTTGTTTGGTATATGCAGCTGGGTCACAGTTCTCAAGACCAAGCTAAGGTAACTGGCAAAAATCAATAGCCCGTGTGTTCACAGGGGCACCACTGTCCAAGGAATTCCAGTGACTCAAAGGACAAGAGATTTTTCAGAGGTGACAGTGTCTGTGTTTTCTCCTGCCTTAGAATCATTGGGGAATTATTTTCCTTCAGATGTGTCCATTTCTTTCAATATGCAACCCTAAATAATTCTTTCAGCTTTACTGGATGGATCTCTTCTTTTTTTGTGGCCTTGGACTGTCTTAAGGTTTAATATTCCAGGGCATTATAAATCTTTTTGTCTATGTGTTTCCTCTTGGGTTCCCTTGCTTTCTGTTTCTCATGTTTTTGGAAGACCTGAATAATAGGTGGCTGTTCTGCAACATGTTCTCAAACCATGAAAACAGAGTTTGTAAATTAGTGTTCACGCCAAAAGAAATTTGTTTTTTTCTTAGAATGTGTAAGGGAAGGTTTCCTTCCATTTTCTGGTCTCAGAAGTGTTTTGTTTTGTGGAGTCTGTCCATAAAGAAGGAATTGACATGAGTGAAGTGTATGTAGACATAAAGCATAAAGCTGTGATGCTGGAGAGAATGTCCACCTTCATTGTTTTAAGGGGAAAGGTTCCAGCACAGACGGCTGGAGAGTTGCTTTTTTGAGAGTTGCTTCAGTGGTGAACAGGATTGTTTACTGACAAGTCATTTTTGTGGTCTCAGCAAGTTCATTTGGATGGGCACTTCTCTTAATAGTTGGTCAGCTTGGTCAGGTGGACATTTAAGGGTGCTCTTTCGAATAGATGACTATTTGTAGCTGTATTTTGCAATAGAAATTGATTTGGGACTTCGGCTGTAGACTGTCTAAATTATATGCAATCATTGCCTTCACTCCTGTTTGCAGTCTTTGGGATTTTGTAAATTAAAGAAAATGGAAAGTGAAAGAAAAAAGAAAGGGAAAATATATCTTGATGTAGTGGGAATGTCATTCTTCTTGTATATGGGCTCTACCAATTTACTAACCAACCTGCAGTATATTTTTTTAATTGTTCATTCAGGAAATTGTTCTCCAGAACCGGAGATAAATTTATTACTTTATTATTATTCTATAGTTATTGAGTTTAAATATACAGAAGAAATTGTTCTGGTTTGTGTGTGAGTTGTGGTTTTGTGTTTTGGCTGTGAGGACTAAACCTCAGAGACGGGCTGTATCGTTAAGTGAGCCATTTCATCCTGTTACTTCCCCTTCAGAGATGCCTGGTTTTGTGTATGCAATTGCAAATAACCTGTGAGAGCCCTTGGTTTATGAAGCTGTGTGCACAGAATTCAGAAAGGAAGTATGGAAAAGATGGTATTTGGTTTGCTTTCTCCTTCCTAAAGGAACTTACAAGAAAACTGCAGTATCTATGACAGGCTTCTAAGGATCTTTGAGGTTTCTAAAGACAAAATGTGATAAACATCTTGAATTTTCTTGTAACACTTATTAAATATTTGAAAACATTAGAATAGTATAACATGGGCATTCTGGCCTTATGGTAGAATTACTAAGGCTTTACGTCATGCTTGGTGTTGGTGTGGGTCAACTGGAATAAAACACAGTAAGCTCAAAGGGAAAATGACTGTAGTACTTTCAGGAGGGACTGTCTTGAGCTTTTTGATGCTGAGATACTCCCTTCAGTCAGTGTTTGGATTATTGTCTTCTAATGCATTTCTTTGAGTTGAGGGGCTGTATAATTGCTGCTTTATAGTTTCTCAGGTTTGGGCTTGGTGATCCAAACTTCAGTCTCTGTCTGTAACATCTATTACATCTTTGCTTTTCAGATACAGAATTGAGAGCAAATTTGAGCATACAAGAAGTGAAAAGACAGGTTAGGACTACAGTCACACGTGTCTCAAATAGAATGATTCCTTCTTGGTTATTTGGAAAAGTCTTTAAATAGGAGGGTTGTCATCTTGCATTCAGGGTAGTCTACTTGTACTTGCCATATTTTTTTTCCAATTTCTTTTTAATTGAATAGGTTTGTGTTGGGAAGTCTAATTTGTATCCTGAGCTGTCTTGTGTACCTCTTTTACTTCATATAAATGTGAGGTAGCTAAATATAAATCATCTTTCCATCAAGTGCTGGAAGGGGAGAGGGAACTTAAGCTGTGATATACTTCCTGAGGGACAGGAGTATGGATTGAGGTAGACAGTTTGGAGCATCTCATGCATTAGTGATTTCTTTGTCGATATCCTGTTGGTGTTTGTGGAAGAGAGGCAAAACAGTGCAGCTTTCCTTCTCTACATCAAGGGAACAGAAACCAGTGGAAAGTCCTACAGGACTTCTGTGCCTTTTTCCCATGCTTTATAAATATGTTCTTATAATTATAGGGCTACCTTCGGTTTAAGGTATTTCTGGTTATATTTACTTATCAGGACATCTTTCAAAATCAAGATAGCATCATTTATTAGATTACAAATTAGGTGGAAATATTTTTATTTGTATTTGAAAGCAGAGATGGCATATTTAAAACAAGCAAGCTTCAATTAAAATACGTAGAGTGAAATTGAAATGGTAGGTCTTGGAGAACCCCATATGTCTTCTATTTGAGACCAAGGCAGCTGTTTTCCTATTATATAGAGAATTTAAAATCCCAAGACCATTTAAATTTGCCTAGTGAGTCTTCTGTATAATTTTGCCACTGGGGTAAGAACATACATGAGGCAGTTTGTGGAAGCCTTCAAGTCTCTCTGTCCCTATGTTACATCTTTATAATTTTAACCTTTTGTTCTGAAATACTCTGGGTACAGAAGACTCAGTATCTGATACTGGAATTTGAGTGCAACTTTCCTAATCAGAGATAGGCATGTGTAGCACAGTGTAAATTACAAGAATTAATGCAGTAGTTGTTTTTAATATCATTGTTGAGTTAATTTCTTTACAGAAGCCTTCAGACTGAATAGTGTTTGATGCATGGAAAACTTTGACACTACTTTTTCCTGTATTTGAAAAGCAGTGATAAAGCAGCCTGATTGTCGAAATGTCAGAGTTTCACTTTGACATTTAGAGAAGAGTTTCCATTTTCTGATTTGTTCTAGTGTGTGGTTTGTTTTTTTTTTTTATATTGAGCTTCTTAGAGAAGAATCAAAAAGTCATTAATTGAGCTGTAAAGCATCATTTCTGTCTCACAAATACAGTTGAAGATTTCTGGAATTTATAACAGTGTCCTTTAAAGAGTGCTGTTGATGGATATGTTGCTTCTAAAATTCTGACTTCTCCAAGTGGATCTTGGCCTTTGAACATTTTCTTAGAAGCTGGACATGTAGGTGGAGGTGGGAGAAGGAGTGGGAGGTTGCAGTCTGAAAATGTGCAGAAATGTTTGGGTTTTCTTTCTGTGTAACAGAAGAAACTTTAGTCTGCTGAGTTCCTTAGTAATAAAGAAGCAAAGACAAGTTAATTTGAAATTATAAAAGAAGTAATAAATAACAAAACTAAATTCTGGTTTGAATATTCCATTTGTCAAGAAGTTGTTTTTAGCTCTCTACTGAGTGGATGAATTACTTAATTTACATTGGGTTATGGTGGGTGTTTTCTGAAGAATTTTCCTGAAAAGTTAATTGCTTCTATCTTAATACAGTTTTTAGTATATTTTAAAACAGGCACTGTACACTTTGCACACTTATTAATGTATGCATTAATATGCAGTATAATTCATTGTTGTAGTCAGAGATGAATAACTTATTTGTTAAACAAGAAAGGATCATTGTTTTTAACTGCATCTGTTTGAAGTCAGATGGAATTGCAATTTTGTTAGAATACATGAGAAAAAATTTTAAGTATCTTAAAATTGGCTAAAATGTTGAATAAATTTACTTCTAAATAAAAATTAGTTTTGAGAAATTTGCTAGTTTCTGCTGCATCTTACAGAAAGCACTTGATTAGTAAATTGAATTAAAATTTCTGGTTGCCGTGTCTCTGAAGATTGTTTTTAAAACAAGGAGAGCTGGTCTGTAAAATTTGATTTAATGTTTGGGGGAACTAAAGCATATCTCAATTTCAGCTGAAATTTATTTCTCAACTTTTTATATAACTCTCTGAAATTAGCAGAAATTATTTTAATTTATTTTTTGCTCTAGGTATTTATATTGGGAGCTCTCCTAGTTCATTTGTGTGACCTTCTCAAATTTATCAGCCTCAAACTTGTTTATCTTGAATTTTTCAGCTCTTTAATGGAAGTCGTTTTAAATTATTACAATTAGGTTAAATTTTTTAGCACTCTGGAGTTCTTTGTTTCAGTTTGAATTGTAATGGGGTTATTTTTAAAGAATAAAACCCATTACTATAAAAAAAACTGGTTAAAATTAAAATATTTCCATAAAAAATGTACTCTACTTTTGTTCTTTGGGTGGCTTCTATGATTTTATAGGATTCTTTGGGATTTTTTTAACAATCATAAAAGAAGTGGTACTTTTAAAAGCATTTTACTCTAGAGGGAGGTCACCAAAATAAAATGCATTAAAATTTGTATGAAAAGTTTTACAAGTAATTGCTTTGTTGTTTTGGAGCTTTTGTTGTTGTTTTGTTGTTGTTTGTGTGTTTGTTTGGTTTGGTTTTTGTTGGTTTTTTTTGTTTCATTTGGTGGTTTTTTAATTCAGAGGTCAGTAAGATTTTAAAAGTTGAATTACTGGGTAATTAATATTTCCAATGAAATATTAATTTTCTCATAAATAAATTTTCAATTATTCATGTTAAGCTTAAAACTCATGCTTTGACAGCCTGTATGAGAGTTGTGGATATACATGTATGCTTTTGAACTACTATTAGTTTCTGTGTTATGCTAGGTGGTACAGCCAAATTTAGTTTTTTAGTTGAGAAAAAGTTTGTTGTGTTTGTAAATAGACTATGGAAGACAGTTTGATGCACTATTAATTTAAGATATCTCTTTGACTCTTATCTTGCTCGAGTTACTTTTTTTGGACAATTTGCAGCTGTGTACTAATATATAATAACTGATGGAAAACTAATTTTAAACATAAAGGGTTGAATACATAATAGAAAAAATAGTTCCGACTTGTTATGGTAAAAAATCTATTAAGATATATGTAAATACAGCAATCAGTGAAAATGTACAAATAGTTGGCTTTCTAATTGCTATGGGGAGACCTAACAGCTTTACTCAGCAGCATTAATTTTTGTATTTCCAGCTGCATATTTAGATTTAAAACTGGCTTCTCCAACATTGATACAGGATATTTGAAGAACACCATTTAACAGAACTCTAGTCCCTTAAAGAGGAAGATTGTATTGAGACGCTTTTGTGGGTTTTGCAATGTATTCTATAGTTTAAAGGTCACTTTTGGAATAGAATGTCCTTCCTTAATTGTTGTTGATATTTGAATAAGAAGCTATTGGAGGATTCTTAAGGAGTTGTATGTATTGTACTTAGTGGTATGGTCTTTTTAATTGAGTTCTGAATTGAGGAATCCTCTTTTGGAAATTTGGTGTTACACTTATGGTTTCTCAAAGCATTGGTTTCCATGAATTGCAACATTTTTCTGAAAGGGTTTTTGATTTTTTTTGTCCTATGATTTTGATTTGATGTGCAGATAAGCTGCAAAAATATTTTTGCCCATCATTTATATATTAAACTTATGCATTAAAATCAGATAAAGCTTTAAAAAAGGTAGATTGGGAGAATTCAGATGACATTAATTTCACTTGCCAAAAATTTCTCAAAAATTGTCATTGGGTACTGAATAATGGTTTTTGTATACAGAAAATGGAAGAATAGAAAAGACAGTAATATCAAATCAAAAGGCAGTAATGTCAAATCAACTTTTGAAAAAGGCAGGTATCAAATCAGCTTAAAATTCTTTTAAATAATTCAACTCCGTTTATTCTACAGTTAAGCTACCTATGAGTTTTTACAAATTTAGGGAGCAGTCCTGGGAAGGGGATCCTAGAGAATTTGACTGCAAATACCTCTAATGTTTGCTTCATGTTATTCTTAAGCAGAACTTAATGACAGAGAGTATGGATAAGCCTGCGGAGATGTTCTTTCATCTCTGGGGATGCTCAAATGCAGTTAAAATTCAAAATGTGATAGGATACCAGCTTGCAGGAACATGGAAAGACTTGTCAAATTAAACTTTGTAACATTAGGAGGTTGTTTTGTAAATAGGCTTTTGTTAGTAAAGATAGTATGGAATATTAAACCATAATTAGCAAACGGAATACAAACTTTTACTGGTGGCAAAAAAATCCCTTTCTGTGCAAGTATTATGTATGTGTTTGATAAAGTATATTGTAAGATAATGTTTTAATTACAGTCAAACTTGTTTATCCTATGTACCAATTTTCATAGAAGTTGTAGCTCTGCAGCCTTGTTTCAGTGCCATCACTGAAGGCAGGAGGAGAGAGAAATCCTTTTGTTTTTAGGAGGAGAAGGCTGGGCAGTTGAGGCATCTGTGCTGTCTGACAGGCAGCCAAGCATTGGTCCAGCAGTGTGGCCAGCATGGCAGGAGATACACCAAGGGGTAGGGGAACTGGCACTCAGCATCGGGCCAGAGGAGGCTGGCCAGAAGGAAATTCCACCACTTTTGAGCTTTGGGGCTTGGGGGAGCTCAAGATGTTTCCTAGGGAAGTCGAAGGAGGATGATGTGGGAAGGCTGGAAGTGCTGTGGGGAGAGGGAATTGGAGGTGCAAGCTTGAGGTCATTACAGGCACAAATGAAAGGCAGTCTCAAGGACAAGCTGGTAATGAAGGGGTGCTTGCACAATGGAAACTTAAGTGACAGGAAGCAAATTCATAGGAAACTGGTCTTCAGCTTGCTGCTCAAAAAACAAGCTATTCTTTAGAACTACAGCTGAGCTAGAAAGGAAGACAGCACGTAGTGATGCGACAGGCACGTTTCTGAGTTTCTCTAGGACTAACCATGGGGTCAGAGGATTTCTTTCACTGCAGAGAGGAGAATTTACAGTGGGTCCCTTCTCTGGAAATGACGTTAACCAGTTGATTCTTTTTTTTTTTGTCTCGGTAATATTTCCTAAAAATTATACTTGCTCACATCACTTGGCAATGTACTTATAAAAGTGAAAATGAAGTAATTTATTGTGGGTTACTTGTAGATTGTGAATAGTGTTATTTCCTACCAATTGCAGTAACAGAACAGGCTTCTGCTGCTTTGCAATACTTCTTTTCCTTCCACGCTTTTTCTCTCACTCGAAAGCTAATCTCTTGCTTTAGATTACTGCTTATGACAACTATTTGAGGTGCAAAGGATTATGACTTCCACAGGTTACAGGTGAACTGTAACCAGTGAGTCAGAATAGGAAAAGCACAGTTGTAGGAGATCAGTAGATAGATTAGTAGATAGGTTTTCATTAGAACAAAGATAATAAAAAATGCCAAAACTATGACTACAACTGCAAGTATAATCAATGTTTCTGCATGTGACTCATGAAGTGTTTGATTGTTTTGTTTTCCATGAAAGCCTTTATGTTGGTTTCTTTCCATTCGGACAAAAGAATGGGGACCCCGTTATGAGTAGCAGTAAGTGAACGTTTCTGTTAGTAGCGAGAAGTGGTAGTGTTTACTCTTCTAGAGATGACTCATGTACTTTGCTTTTTTGAATGGAGTCATGATTTTTGTTATAGATTCATGTACGAAGTTTGCAATTGTCACCCCAAGACACTGTCCTAACTTTATTCTTGCTTAGCTGTGACAAGCCATCCCTCTAAACTGTATTTTTAGACTTTCTTAAGGAAATGAAGCTGAAACTAGTCATGCTGTCACAGTCAGCTGTCATAGACCGTCCATCTGTCCATCCTTGATAACTCAGCCAATTTTAGGCAACTTGACAGACTGGCAGAGATAAACTAACTGGTTTTCTCCACGTCTTTTTCTGGGTGAGTCATTGCTGGTGTCCCGCACTGGAGAAGAAGCCAGAGCAACCCCAGCTCTTTGCTCAGTCCAGGCAGGGCTGAAAGGCAGTGGGGCACCAGGCACTTTGCTTGGCTGGCCAGTCAAACAAAGGTAGGGAGGGGGCAGTACCAGGGGAGATGGAATATCCTTTGAAGGCATTTTGGAGATGGCAGTGGGGAGCTAGAGCGTGTGAGAAGGAGCTGGGGATGTGAAAGCAGTCATACGGTAGGGGGACTTCCTGTGAGTCCTGCAAGAGATGGGGGAGGAAGGAGAGGAATATCTCAGCAGGAGGTACAAGAGAAAAACAGGAACATATTTCCCCCATTCTGCTCATGGAACAACTTGTTCCCTCTTCAGTCATGGATGCAGTTATGAGTGTTGCAACCTCACATAAAAAATTATTCTTAGATAATGTGTGTGCCCTTTGCTGTGCCTGACTGCAGATGGGTCTCTGCATGCTTTCTTCCTTTGGTCAAACCAACTGGAAAGTCTTTGGTGCATATTGCTATTATTGCAAAAAGTTAATCATTACCATGGTGCCAGCCTTAAAAAGTTTGTTCACATGAAATATTAAGCTTAAACAGAAGAACTCCAGTTGTCTTTATTGATAAAAATTAGAAACTTGACTATGTTTCCTTTTTTTATTATTTTCCCAAATTTGTAATGATGTTTGTTTAATGGAAAGAATAGGAAGGAACATTTGAAATGTCAGATACACCTTTGGAAGATTTGTGAGAAAAGGGAATTTATGCAACTCCAAATGAAAGAAAGTGCTTGAATGATAACTTTTTCCTAAATGTTTAAATACTTTTATCAGCTTTCAGAGGGTTTTTTTGAGAAATTTTGGAGTTTACCTTTTTGTCAACAATTTTTTCTCTAGATATTTCAGTTTATGGCGTTTTCTTGTCACACTACATCCCCATTTCTCACGGTTTTCTCTGTGCTCTGAGTTTCAACTAGTTAGGCCAGCTACTTCATCATCTACTGCTTTTTTTATTAATTCTTCTACTGTAATTCCAAGAAGTGTACTGCATATCTTCATTAGTGAGCAGATTAAAGCCTAACTTTTTAATCTGGAAGGTTCAGTCTCAGTGGAGGGCTTTATGTAGAGTAAATCTATTGAAATACAGTTGCTTGTTTTCCATGAAGTTATAACAAGTAATTTCCCCTCTTTCTTAACGGAACGACCCTTAAGTTGTGTTTGTTTATATCACTGTAATTTAATGCTCGTTAGTTCTGAGACGTCCTTGTCTTTTTGGTTAAAAATGATCTCTAAACTGATGAAAATTTCCAGTCTTGGCAGAGATCAGAGCCTGACCAGCTTCTGATTAGTGCTTGCTTGTACGTTCTTTTCCTGTGATTGTCTCCCCTAATACAATAAGCTGCCTCCCTCATTTTGCCTGAAAGTGCAGCCACTGGCTCTCAGCTGAAATGATGTAGTTAGAATGACATTAGGATGTAGCAGGCTCCAGCAGGAAACAAGGCACTGCTGGGGAAGGTCAGGAAACACTTTAGGATCATCAGAATTTTCTGCCATCTTCTGAGACCATAAGACCATGTATTAATTAATGTATTTAACCCTTCTAGACAGCAATCCTTGCATGGTTACGTGTGCACTGTTAGGCTCTGCTGTACAGATAACTGTGAAATAAGCATGCAGTTTTGTGGTGAGCAAGTAGCTCTGCTGAAGATGCCCACTGTATATACAAGTACATATATATCTAAATATATTAAAACACACTTTCTGGCCAGATTGAATAGGCCTGAATTGTTAAAAATGAAATACCATGCAACTCCTTATTTCAGATTATTTGAGGAAACAAAGTACCTTTATTTATTTTTCTTCCATTAAGTATTCCATAATCAGCGTGTGAGCTCTTGTGTCTCAACTAAATCTCTCAATTGCCAGCCAGGCACTAGGGATATGGAGAAAAGTCTGGGTGCTCCTATTTTTGTGATGGTTTTCCTTTCTCTCCATTGCATGACATTTTGGATATTGCTTGGTTGTGCTATCTTTCTTTTTCAGAAATTTTCCAAGTGAATTTCACAAGAGAGTGCTACTAGTTCACTTTGTTCTTTTGTTAATCTATAAGTTGAAGCAGGGGTGGCTGCAAAAGTTTGAGAAGTACACCAAGTGTGTTCTGCAGTTTTTCTGTATTTAAACACACATTAGTACGGTTCCTCTGATTAAGAAAAAAAAGGTGATGTGTTCAATGTTATTGTTGTTTCTTCTGTATGTTGAGTTTCCCACTATAATTAAAGCCATGACATCAGAATTTACAGATTATAGGGAAACATATGCAAATGGTCTTCCTCATCATCAGGTTTCTGCTATTACAGTATGTGATTAAATGTAGGTGAAAGAGGTTTCAGAAGGGGGATTGCAGTTGGAAGGAATTGTACCTGTACCTGCCTGGGTACTGCCAGAGCAAAGAGCAAAACAATCTGCAGAGAAACCTCAGCTTTTATTTCTATGCTCGTTAATTTTTGTAGATCTTCTTTCACTTTTTGTTTGAGCCAAATTGAAGTCATCTCTAAAATTAAAAGGCATGGTCATTTGGCTGGAATTTAAAGATACATAACAACAAGCTAGGAAATGTTTCAGTGATTAGCTGTTCTCCTAGTGAAGAAATCACTGTGTTTAAGTGTGTTTGAACTCTGGTACTTCTGAGAAGAGAATAAAAGTCATTATAACACAAATTGGTCCTTACCTAATGGCACATCAGCTGGATGTTAACGAGAATCTCTTAAAGGTGTTGCTATTTCCTGACTATGTAGTGTTACAGAAGAGATCTCCATTTAGCAGTGTTGAAGTTGAGGGCACATGTCACCACATCCAGCATTTGCAGTCTGGGGACAAGCATTCCAAGTGACCACTTTACATTTCTGTCTTTAACAGGCTTGGGGAAAACCAAGAGAAAGACAAGCGCGAGGGACGCCTCCCCCACTCCCAGCACAGACGCAGAGTACCCTTCCAATGGCAGCAGCGCCGACCGGATTTACGATCTCAACATTCCTGCCTACGTGAAGTTTGCCTATGTCGCCGAGAGGGAGGATGAGCTGTCCCTCGTCAAGGGCTCCCGAGTGATTGTCATGGAGAAGTGCAGCGACGGCTGGTGGAGAGGCAGCTACAACGGACAGATCGGCTGGTTCCCTTCGAACTATGTGGTAGAGGAGGTTGAGGAGGCAACTGCAGATTCACCCAGCTTTCTCAGCCTAAGGAAAGGCGCTTCCATGAGTAACGGCCAGGGCACCAAAGTACTCCACATTGTTCAGACACTGTACCCATTCAGCTCGGTCACAGAAGAGGAGCTCAATTTTGAAAAAGGGGAAACGATGGAAGTCATTGAAAAGCCAGAAAATGACCCAGAATGGTGGAAATGTAAAAATTCCAGAGGTCAAATCGGTCTTGTTCCTAAAAACTATGTAGTAATCATTAGTGATGGTCCTACCATGAACACTTCCCATCCGCCTCAGATAAGCTACACGGGACCATCTTCTACCGGGCGGTTTGCTGGAAGAGAGTGGTATTACGGGAACGTTACCCGGCACCAAGCAGAGTGTGCCCTGAACGAAAGGGGAGTGGAAGGAGATTTCCTTGTTAGAGACAGTGAATCCTCGGTAAGTGGTGCTTGGCCCGCAGGTTTGTGACCCCCCCGTGCTTGGATTTAACACAATCCCTGTCTTTTCACCCTTAAAGAAGCCAGCAGGGCTTCGGTGATACCAGCCAATACCCTCCCTGCTTGGGAGAATTGGTCTGTTGGTGAAATGCAGTGACATTTACACTGGAATTTAACAGCTGTTGTCTGTATTATCCAGAGTTTTTTTAATTAGAGGACAAGGAAGTAAATATTTCAGGTTTCCATTTGGCTTTTCGTGTGTTTCTCATGCAATCCTCAAATTTAAAGCGCTACAAGGTAAAGTAATTCTAGTTGACTGAAAATTTGGTCTTTGATTTGATCATAAAGCTATTTTCAAATAGAATCTTTGCATTGGTCAGTTTTATTCTGCTTTTAATTGAATAATTATATAGTTTCTTTATTAGTTAAAATCCCATTTGAATGTATTTTTGATCTTCTTAGATAATTTATGTTGTAATGAGGTAAAGTTATTATTGTATCTAGTTGTTAAGATTACAATATACAACAGAGAGGGTCAGGTCAGCAGCTCATATGCCTTGTAAATTGAGCCTTGATGACATCAGAGGGATCAGAGTTTTATGCTGATTATGGTTCCTGTAATTCTGAAAGTTCAGATTTAAAATTCAGCTGAAAGGACTTGCATGTATGCTGAGGTCAGTGAATTCACAGTTAAAGCACTAAAATTTAATTATCACTTGACTGTGTTTTTGAAAAGGTGACAGGTTTTAATCTTACATCGTATGCAACATTGACAAAATAGACAAAGTACTATTTTGTAACCGTCACAGATATTTTTATCTGAAGACAGTATTGTCTGATTAAATTTCAGGCACCTCTCCTTGATGAATATGCTCTTCAAAAAACATGCTAGCTATCAAACTACCCTTTCTTTGAAGCTCTGTGTCATTGAATTCCTGTTTCTGCTTAATTGTAATTACTAAACAAAGGCAAATGCAAATAAACCACAGGAGAACAGGAAAAGAAATAGAGATTAAATATAAATAAACCAGAGGAAGACAGGAAGAAAAATAGGAATTTAGAAATCATGACTGATTTACAGAGGCTGAGAGGAATCAAGTTTGTTTACTCAACAGAAGAAAAGACTGGTGTGGGACACACAGTCTTCTAAAATGTAGAAAGTCACTGGAGGATTATGGTAATCATTAAATTATCGTAGTTCTTTTTATTCAACATTCTTTTTCTATCAACATCCTGTCTGATAGGGGCAAACTGGATGTGGTGGATTCTTGGTGTGTCTGTCCAGCAGGTGGAAGCTCACTTTCAGATCTAGAGGCTGCGTTTTGATTTATCCTAAGACTGTAGCTATCAATATCCTTTCATCTCTTGGGAAAGTGCCAGAGAAAGAGGTCAAAAATTAATGCATTACTTAAAATACAAAAATGCTCATGCATTTCTCAGTGCATGACGTGTCACAGTGACCACTATGCTGAGGTTTGGTTTTTTTGCTCCTAAGAATCTGCATCTACATGTACATCTACAACAAGCTATCTTGAAAGAATACAGTAACCTTTTAATTTAATGTGACATCATAACACTAAATCCTTGTATTCAAAGCAGTTTCAAGCTTTCTGCCTGCGTTGTTGCTGGAGAAATTATTTCTTTGGAGTACAAAAAGATTCATTCAGAATGTGGTCTTCAAACTATTTCTAGCATCTAACACTTAGTGGGATAACAAAAAATTACTCAGTTCATATCACAGCAAGTTTTTTGCACACTTGCAGGAAAAAAAAGGCACTGAATTGAGAAGCTTACCATTTTTCCTTTTTGTACTCTTTATCTGGTCTTGCAAACCCTGTATTTGAGACCTTTTTTTAGCAATGAGAAAACTGTAGTTATGCATGTAAATGCCTCTCTTGTATTAGTACTACATGAAAGTTGTAGTTTTTATTAGGTTTAAGGAAATTATTTACTGTATCTCAAACTTTCATCCACCCTAATGTTTATGTATTATTCCATCATATGTTGTTTATGTACATGAATTACAGAACATTGGGAATTGCTATTTTTTTCCCTGGAGAGCCACAAGTGATATAATAAGTGAATGGGCACACTTGATAGCATTGAGAAAAGGATCATAAAAGATCTATTTCAAACTTATTATGTATGGAACAAAGAAATAATTTAGCAATAACTTGTGCATTTCTGGCAATTGCTGTATTTCACACATGGGACTACAGAGTTGTTCATGCTGTGGCTAAAAGTCACCAGGAGTGTGTGCACAATCTGAGCAGAAGGTCTTGATTAGAGAGAACAGACTGAGCAGAGCCAAGTTGTCAGCTCTCTGGTTTGCTCATCTGACCACCAGACCAGCACTCCCCATTACATTGTGTTAAGTCACCTATTACAGCTGTGGATGCAGGAGTTACTCCTTTCTGGAAAGGCCCATAGATGAAACTGGGAGTCATACTGCTAATGCTGTTCCTGATTTTTGACCTGTTTTAGAGTTTTCTGTAGCTTTCCATCACCATAGTTACAAAAATTGGTCTGCATTAAAGTTTTCCGTATATTTCAATTTTGCTCTTGTTACTGAGCTACGAAAAGCTCTCCTTGGATAGATGAAGGTTTGTATTACTCTGTATTCACTTGATGAGACTCTCATGTTTTTGCATTTCAAGTGTTAGTAGTTGCAAGATTTTACAATATTTCTCTAGGTTTAACTTAGCAGATGTTTGTCTCACAGCTAGATTCATTTAGCCAAAAAATATTCTCAGTACTCAGTAACACTTAGATTTACAGGATGCTACCATAGAGGAGACTAACCTGAGATGAACTCTGTAAGGTAGCTAGGAGCCTGATTATCTTCATTAATTACGAAATACTATTATTAGAACCATAAACTTGTTTGAACCATTTAAGCCCGTAGTTTATGTAACAGGCACAGTTACCTACTGATAACATTTTTGCCAACTGTGTTACACCTAGGTAATGTCACCTTAGTTTTGGAGATCTAAAAGCGCTGGGCATGTGCCTAGTTAGAAATACTGCTTGATTTGTTCTTTCTGTTGCAGGCTGCTAGGTTAATGAAACCTGCAGTTTGTCTCATTTATGTAGCATTCCTGGACAAAAACAATGTAGATTTAACCTATGCAGTCTCTTTAAAGCTGCTTTTTGGATTGCAGGCTCTTCAGCAGTCAGATTTTTACTCTCTTTGTGTAGTTCCTAATCTAAGACAAAGAGGTCTTGGCTGATACCTGTGGTCTTGTTTGGGTGGGGGATTGTCATACGTTGAAGATCTCAGATTTCACTGAGTACAGAACCAAACTTGGGTGGAAGAGTGTTGTTTTGCTCAGATTCACACCAGGAAACAAGTGTGCTCACTAGTGCTGGAGCTAACAGGAAGCAGTAGTGTGTCACCTCTTGTTTCTGAGCAGAGTCTTTGCTGCAGACACCCTTAAACTTCAAAGAGAGCTTCTGTCAGAACATGTGGGCCCCTTGCACTCCTCTGCAGGTGGGTGTGAAACTGGTGATCAGGCAAACACCAGTGCTTTGTAGTCTTGTGAAGTCTTCTCATGAAGCAGAGA
The DNA here is from genome assembly GCA_025920805.1 of Petroica traversi. Lineage (NCBI taxonomy): Eukaryota > Metazoa > Chordata > Aves > Passeriformes > Petroicidae > Petroica > Petroica traversi. The sequence continues at coordinate 566,865 of JAHLSL010000014.1, read as the reverse complement.
AGGTGTTACTTTTCTCAGGCTATGATTGAGCTATGCAAATTCTAGGATGACTTCTCGAGCAGTTATTTGTTAGGAAGTAATGGCTACCTTCTGCTGGTAGCATCACAACATTCAAATTACAGTAACCCATCCTAAACAGATTTGCAGGGTATAGTTTTAAGATGATACTCATGACTGTAGACGTATTAAAATGATACTGAGGATTGTAGGCATGACTGGATTTGTCAGTTTTTGAGATTGTATTTAGTTTTTCTGTTCTTTGTCTAGCAATAATGACACTAGAGGGAGGAGGCAGAGGTTGAGAGTTGGTATTTTTTTTGTGTTGCTAATTCCGTAGCATTCAGAGTTGCATGTTTTCCTAGGGTTTTAATCCTGCAACTGTTGGATGGAAGCAATGAAATTTGGCAACTGTTTAAAAAGTGAACATTGGTCATGTTCTGTGTCATGCAGGGATTGATAAGTACAGCAGACATGAGGAGAAAGTTTTTCTTTGAAAACAGGCATAAGGAAATATCCTAGTACTTTATTTTAAGCGGAGTAACAGAAATCTTGTTAGAGCTACACTTGAAGATCGATGGAACCAATTCGTATTTTTGACCTATGTAATATTGTTTTTGGAACAGGAACATTGCATAGGAAGGAGAATGATATTTGGTTATATCCAAATGAAACAGAAGGAGAAGAAAAAGGGAAACTCTCCCAGATGACTCTTTCCAGCCTGACCTTAGATCTTTGAGCTATGGCTTAGGGTTTTTTGGCTGGGTGATTGCATAAGAGGAGAAGAAAGGGAAAAGTTGGGTATGGAAGTGGAAGGAGTGGGGGAGCCCCAGGACAGGCTCCCTAGTGGGAGCTCAAAGGGCCTGAAATAGTCTGAAGAGTGAGTGCATGAGAATATCTTTCTTGAAGAAAGAGCATTGGCAAATGGAATTGGATTGAAAGGGAAAATTTGAAGTAAGTTACATGATCAGTAAAAGACTTTCAGAGGAGCTGTTTTTCACGACCTTGCCATTTATAAGTGATAAAATTATAATTTCATTCTCAAATTGAGAGTGTGAATAGGGAGCTCTTTTTTCCCCATTTGACTTGTTTTTCCTTATATTGCTTTATCACTTGTTTTTGTGATAGTTTTCAATTGTTTTTGGTTTTGTTTTTTTTTAAAGATAGTTCAATTCCTTACCAAAGAAATAAACAACTTCCTACCTTTTGTTTTCCTTATCCTGTAGGCTGCTGTAGCCTATGGTCATCTCTAGATATAAGTAGGTGTTAAAATAAAGGAATTGAAAACAATTCAAAGTACTACTACACCCGGACTGTAGGTGCATTAGAGCTGATCTTTAATTTTCTGGTTTAGGAACTGATTTAATTTCAGGTTAGGTTTTTTTAGGTTTAGGTCTTTCCAATTATGATGGTGCAGAAATAGTCATAGGTTCCCTGCCACAAAGCTGTGGTCTGTAACTCTGTTGCAGAATCATCAACTCTTCTATAGATTTAAGGGATTATAGCTTACTTTGGATGTGCCTTTATTTGGTGTATGTGAGTCTTTTATTCCTGGAAAAGTTAGTGTGTAAACATCCAAATGTAGCAATTAATTTAAGAGGGAGCAGAGAGAAAAATTGGCCAGCAGTTAGAACAAATAGCTTAAACAGTAAATAAAATAAACAGACTTGGAGCAAATCCAAGGAGAACAGCAGGGAACCAATTCAAACTGCATTGAACCAGCATACTTTGAAATGGTAGTGTTAAGAGCAATAGTTTATTTAGATTGGTTTTTTAATAGTATTTTTAATGAATTTGCATTTTTGGTAGGGCAGGAAGGAACCGAAATAAAAATAAAATCAAGTCCAATTGCTTTTCCTGTTCTTTCTTGAATCCTATAGAAGTTACTACTCTGAGACCAATAAAGGGTTTCAGGATTTTTGCAACAGCTGTTTGAGATCTTCCATCTCTTTGCACCGGATGATGACTCTCAAAAGAGTTAGATCAGCCTTTCCGCTTCTTACATTTTTTTTTTTTTAATTAAAGCAGATAATGAAAAGAATAAACTTTGTAACTTATGCTGCAGAAAATATGATAACATCTTCTACTTATGTATCAATCTAACTAGCAGGCTCCAGGGCTGTGGAGAACAGACAATAGCTCATGAGAAATGTTCATTCACTAAGATTATAATTAAAATTGCAGAAAGAGTATTTACTGTATTGTGTAGATCACCTCACAAAAATAGACATCAGCCTGGTGCCTGGGTCATAGGACACTAGGTCAGAGATCCAGCATCTCTCTGTGTGTCATTAGCGCATCCTTTATTAGAAATAATGATTCTTAACAGATACAAAGAGTTTTGAAAGCTCATAATTTTGACATGCTAAAAAAGACTGTGCTTTGTCAGAAAACATTCAAACTTTTTTGAGAGCAAAGTGATTATTTCACTTATTTTAAAACTTTTGCCGCAGCATTGGTTCCTGTTCCTAAAACAAACAAAAAAAACCCGTTTAGTTCAGATTATGAGCTTCCCATTTGTAAGTTCTTCTGTTTTAATTGAGGAGCTTTTGGTTACTGATTTCTGTTTGATGTAGACATCACCCGTGGGAGCAGCAGAAGTTAGTCAGCAAGATTTGATGCTGTTTTTTGAATCCTAACCAACTAATCTGTACTTGCTGCCTCAGTATGTCTTTGGTGAGACCCTGCAGACCTGCTTGTGTTTAGAGCGTGACGATCAGCACACTGCCCAAAGCCCATGCCCTAAATTTCTCATTTGTGAGCCCAGGGTCCCAAAGTTTCTGCAGAGCTTTTTGCGGGCCTGTGCTTTGTTACTGTTTTATGGCTACTGCTTGGAACTATGGAGATTCCACTGGAAGCAGCTCCCAGGCCTGTGTGGCTATGGCTGCTGGAGGGTTTGTCCACGCTGCATTCAGGGCTTTAACCACAGCAAAGTGTTTGTGCAGCTAGGTTAGCTTTAACCCAGTGGGGTAGGTGCTGAAAATAAGCCAGTCTCGGTGTGAGTTCTGTGCAGCCGTCTTTGTGATGCTGCTAAGGCAGGGGCTTAATATCAGAGATAGCTGGCTTAAAATAGCAGTTTTCATTCTTGGAGTTAGGGATGCATGACAGGGCACAAAATATATCTTGGGTGGAGTATTGGAAATCCCAAAGATACACTTCTATGCACATTTCTTTCCATCACTTTCCCCCACCCTTCCCAGTCCCCTCTTGGCAGTCACAGAGAGTGTTCCATGTATTTTGAGCCAGTGTCTGCTCAATGCCAGAGGAAATCTTCCTGATGGAGCCTGCGCTGACCCGGTCAAGGTCCAGTGACCCTGGATTATAGATGGAACAAGTAATTATCCTATGGGTGTTACAGGAATTAATTTTTAAAGAAGTGATGGCAGTTGATCTGGAATGTAGTGGCTTGAGGTAGAAGAGGGTTGGGCCGAGGGTGTGGGAAGGTTGCTGCTGCCTTTAGCAATACAAAAGGGGAAGAGCTGCTGCCCAAAGCCGAGCTGTGAGTCTGAGGAGTTGGACCAGAGCCAGATCAACAGGCATGGCAGGAGCTTTGTTTGCTGTGGGCAGGCACATGGAGTCAGAGGGAACGCATAGAAAGCATTAGTGCTCAAACAGGTGAGGAGGAGATGCAAGAGATGAGATTTTGGAATAGGCAGGACGGGTGAGGTATGTGTGGGCAGAGACCCATTTTATTGCAGGAATAAAGACAGCATGTCTGAGAAAATGCTGTCCACCAGCTTATTGGGGTATGTATTCAGTGTGTATTTGACCCCTCACAAATGAAGTGTAGAGTGCTCTGAGGGTGTGGTTCCGTGAAGTCTGGTGTCAGCAGTGTAATGTGTGAGGGCTCCTGACCCCTCCACTTGGTGCTCTGCTGTGCCAGGCTGTGCTCAGGATTGTTCCTAAGGCAGTGCTGGGTTTTGTTTAGCCTGGACAAGCTCCGGTTTGCAGTGCTGGCCCAGCCAAAGGGGTGGTGTGCTGGGGAGAGATCCAAGGGACACAGTAAGGTTGTGTCACAAGCCTGGCACGTGCCTTCAGCAGTTTGTGTTTGAAGCCATGCCTTCAGTGGGCTGAGACACTGCAGCATCACCTCCAGACTAGCATCAGGCATTGCTTAACTCCATTAAGTGCTTCTTGCAAACTCCAGTGTGTGTGTGCTTTTTATTATTCATTTTCCTGCTGGTTGGTGACACCTACCTCCATGCATGTTTGACAGGGCAAACCCATGCTCCCATCTGTCACATCCCACTCCAACATGGAAGGGGACACCCAAGATTCATTAAAGAGTGGCAAAAACCAGAAAGGTCCAAAAGGAGCTCATGAATTTCTTTTAGCAAACTACGTGCTTGGCATAGAAATTCACGTTTTTCCCCTACTCTCTAATAGTAAGAGGAGTAATAAAAGAGAGAAGAAAGGGTAAGTGAAAAGAGATCAGATTGCAGAGGAAAGGAGATCTGCAGTCCTGGATCCAGGATCAATCCAGCCACAGGGTATCCAGGGCCTGGGAGGGTGCATCACCAAGGCTTTATGAGGCTACCTGGTTATAGATAAGTTTTCCCCTCCGAGGGATTAGGTTTCTTGCTCGTGTAAATGAATTAATATGTGATTACTCTTCTGGACCTTTCCCCCCTTAATGGAAAAGGGGCGAGTTTTGAAGGTCTTTTGGTGGTCTTGATCCCCCTCTACTGGACTTGCCTGCTCCTTGACCCCATTCCCATGCATGCACTGTTTTGTGTTGTGTGGTCTCCATGGACCCGGACAGGAAAACTGGCCCTGGAAAGGTGCTGCCCTACCTCTGCACATCCCCCCTTTCCAGCCACATCCTTTTCTAACTTGTCTGCTCGAATGGTCATCGGTGTTTGAGGCATAGCAGCGCATGAAAACCTTATTGCCCAGGCTTCTGTGCCATCTCTGTGGCCAGCCAGTAGCAGTAGGTGGCTGGAGACAAGAGTTCTGCTGGAATCAAGGGACACTTTGTCCTTTCTACCCTCCTATGGTGGCTTGTGCTGAAGAAAGTGGAATGGTCTCATTCTGGCTGTTTGGATGACAGTACTCTCCTTATTAAAGCAACTGATTGCCAGGATGAAGAGATTTATCATTAAAATTGTTGTCCTGAATAACTTAATTAGTGCATAAATTCTGTCTTTTGTGGGTGGTGGTGTGATGGTGAGATTTGTACTGTATTTTTCTTCTATAGCGTTATCTTTTTTTACAAAGAAAGTGTGCTCAATGGGAGAAATTATTCCCCATACATGTGGTAATGAAGATAAAAGGTGCATGTGTTTGTCTTTTGCAATGCAAAGCAAGAACGGCCCTCTAGTGGTCACGGCTCTTATAAAAGCAATATGGGGAATTTTCTTCATCTCACCCAAGCAATACTGCAGTAATTGTTTCTCCAGGGCACACAAGTGAGGAAGACATGCATGATAAAAATTTTTCCCTTCTCCTTGACATTCTTCTGCTTCTAGATTGAGTAACTAAGATAATATTTGCAATTTAGTCATGTAATTGGCAGCTTCAGACTGTGCACCTGGGGAGCTTTCAGTTAACTGACTTAACTGCGCATGTTAATAACGATGGCAATTATTTATTGAATAATAGGCGATTGGGTTTCTTAAGTAGCTAAAGCACCGAGCTGTGGAACAAAGACTAATGTAAATTACCATCAACTGTATGACAGTTTGTTCCTGAAACTGCAAAATTGTGCCTTCATTTTGTTCACTTTTATGTAATTCTTTTTTTCTTTTTGAATTCTTCTCAACAGCCCAGTGACTTCTCAGTATCTTTAAAGGCGTCGGGGAAGAACAAACATTTCAAGGTGCAGCTCGTGGACAATGTCTATTGTATTGGGCAGCGACGCTTTAATACTATGGATGAGTTGGTGGAACACTACAAAAAGGCTCCCATCTTCACCAGTGAACACGGGGAAAAGCTATATCTTGTGAAAGCACTTCAGTGACGTTGAAGATGGACTTGGCCACCTGGGCCTCTTATAACTTACAAGCCTTAGGTCCTAAATTCACTTTTATAGAGCAGAGCAATATCTGAAGCAGACTTAAGGAATAGGCTCTTTCTAAAGTGTTTGCTCTGTCAGTTGCTGTTTGTCCTTTTTTTTTTTTTCTTTGTTTGCCTCTTTTTGTGTTCCAGTTTTGTTAACATCTGACCACCTCTCTTCAGGTTGAGAGTTTCCCTTGGGTGGCCGTGGCGAGCACTCACCTTCCCGGCAGAGTTCAAAACGCCCCTCTCCTGTGTACGTTTACATAGTTAGCTCAGATCAAGGAGGGGCGTTTTCAATTCAAACCAGTGTTAATCTGTTCAGACTGCTCCTGCAGGCAGAACTCTCCCTTCAGAGACATCGGGCACAGTTTGAATGCACTGAAGCTGCAGCTGCTTAAGTGAGAGAGAGTAGACATAACAGTTGTGGCTGTGAGTTCTGTAGCTATATTGCTTACCGAGTAGGATAATACAAAACCTCCTAGTTCCTAGAAGCACTCTTTACACTGTACTCTGCTATTACATTGCCTCTCTGACTCTTTGTAAAGAGTACACTAATTAAAAGCATTTTGTAATAGTACTTCTTAAACTACTATGGTAAGATTGTAGTAAAAGAAAACTAGTGTATTTTGGTCTGTAATTGCAACAAAGAGAAATTTTATTTGAAAGTTGATTACTAGAGAAAGAATAATTGAATTGTAAAGGCTGAATGTTTTGGTAATCTACAACCAAATGTGCCATCCACATAATGCTTTTTCCTCTTGCCCTTCTGCTTGTTTGAATTAAACGATTATGTATTTAATTCTCAAAGTAATATGTATCTGTAGCTGATTGTTGACACTAATACAGAAGATTAATAAAAACTGATCTTGGGACAGGGTGGGGCGGGCTACCAACACTATATATATATTTGCTTTACAGAAAGAAATCTTCGGGTTTTACAGAGGATGGTGTGGTTGGTAGGAAGAGACACACAGAATGTTTATGAAGAAAATGCATTTTTCTCTTTTCTTTACATTTAAACTCCTTTATGGTTTAAATATACAGTCTTTAGATGGCACATTCCTGAGATTGAAGAAGGGATCGTAAGATCTCAAAATCTTGCATACTCAAGTTTTTTGGATATTGTAATAAAAAAGGTATTACGTCATGATGGAGTACTGGATTTATCCTTGGGTGGTAGTCCTGGTGTTACTTTAGCAAGGTGGAATAGAGTGAATAATGAATTTGTTTGTCTTGGAATTTGTGTGGCCTAAAAAGAAATCATCTGTGACTGCAGAGGATAGTTTTGATATGAGGCAGTGTCTAATGAGCTCTGTGTTTCTTGTTTCTGTGATAATTAAGTTCATTCATAGCTTTAATGAAAACTGCAAGATGGACCTATTTCCTGGTACCTCTTTGCTATTAAAATACATTTCTTTCCTATTCTGTATTTCAGCCAGTAGTAGTGCAACTACCTCTGTGTATAACTTCAGAGCAGGTTAAGCAGACACCAGCCCTGCCTGACTTGCTTTGGGGTAAATCATGCCACTGCCAGGACACTGCACTGGCACCTTTGCAAAGGAGCTGCAGTCTTGCTCAGATCCAAGAGGCAAGTACCATTTCTGAAGTTTTATGCACATACTATTTTTCCACCAGTCTTGAAATCTTATTTCTGTAAGGTTTTCTGAATTGACAGCTTGTATTGGAACTAAAAGCTGTATTTTTCTGTATGTGCATTAACTAAAAATTGGGCAGGGATACTTGTGCTTGGTAAAGCTTAATGAAAGAAAGCAGTGATTCAGAGCAATCCAAAATGATCATGCATTATCCTGAAGAGCACCTACCCATGACTGTCTTCTAAGAAGATAGAAGTTTTCCTTAGGAAGTTGGTGAGAAGTACCAGTTGTTTACGAGTTACTTGCAGAAGGACTCCACAGTGGGCTTCTTAAACCTCACAAGTGAATTCTGCAGAGAATGTAGGGATTTGCCTTCTAATACCTAGTTTTTTTTCTTTAGGTGAATCTAAGCATGTACTGAGTATAGCAATAACATTAAGAAAGTCACCTATATGTTGTCTAAGTATTTTCAGGTTTGAGTGAATTGCTTTTCAGTCTTATTGTCTCCTGGTGGTATTTGCAAAATTTATTTATGGGAATGGTTTACCTTCTCAGTAAACTGATTACTCTCATTACTGTTTCATGCCCCTTGTTCATTTTTTTTTCCTGAAATATACCATATGTTTCCTGTTTCATGAGCCTTCATATGCCTCTTGCAATCTTTCTTCACTTTTTTTCTAAAGTCCTTTTTGCAAGTACTCTTAGTTCCTAGCTCCTTTCTAGTCTTAGTAGCTTAGAACTGAATCAGATAGATATCTGAATGAAGGTTTTACTATATGCTTTATATTTTAATGGATTTATCAAATTTTCTTTGCTGGTTTTTGTTACCTCATCCTCTGTAAACAGCTTATGTGTCTTGAGGTGTGAATTGTAAAGTACCTTGTTTGGGAAGCAGTTAGTTAATTAATGGCCTGTAAATTACTAGCTCAAGTAATTTCTTTTTTTTCAGGTAAGTCTCACCTGGGTTTTTCCCACGCTGTATTTTATCAGCATGCTTTCCATTCACCAGGCTCATTAATAGTTTTTCAGCCACTCCCATCATTATTGAGATCTGTTCATACCAGTTTTGCCACCTTTTCCTGCCCTTTTGTTCTCGTTTGTTGGACTGGCTTAAGTATTAATAATCTCCAGTACTAAATGCTTCATAAAGGAGCAATAAACATGGATTTTATTATTATTTTCCTATTTTATACATATATTTCAATTATTTGAGAAAACCTTACCTTTATTTTTTGACTACTTACAGCCTCTTTGTCAAAGCTTGCGGGGGGGGAGGAGGGGGCGATTTTTTTTAAAAGTATGAGCAGAGTCATGGTGACCTGAATTTCTTTGCCTGCGATATTCATTAAAGGCTCAAATAATTTCTGATGGAGTAGAAGTGGTGGTTTTTATTTATGGTGTTCAGTCTGGCTTTTGCCATCCTACCTGATTCATGCAGGTGTATAAGCTGTACCCTTAAGTATTATTCCTGTACAGCTGTTAATGTTTTCTTGCCTTGCCTGTGTCTATGGAGGAATGTGAATGACTTGTGAATCCATAACAGCTGCTGTACTTTCCATACAGTGCCAGAAATTTGAGATCCATGTTTATCATTTTAGCTCTGGGAGCTTGTTGACAAGCTTGTTGACAAGCTCCCACTTGAAGCTATCATGATTGTTTGTTGTATCACCCCTTTTGCTATCACATATTAGGTAGGGACAAATTAATAAAGGATTAGTATGAGAGTGCACTGAGAACATGCCAGGTAAAATCACATGGACCTACTGTGTTATAAAAGCAAAAATTTTGCTTACTCAGTGCTTTTGAGGAGAGAAGAAGCAATGAAGACATGCAGTTGGGTATTTAACATCATTGACTGCCTGAACAAAATCAAGTCACACACTTGAATGATTCTGCATAGTGTTCTCTGTTCAGATCTTCTTGTCTCATAAATGTATATTAAATCCTAAAAGTTTATAGCTATTCTTCCAAACCTTTATTGTTGCTTTTCTGTACTGTAAAGTTTGGTGTCTGGTTTAATGGTTTTGCTGTGGGGAAATAGAGATCTTCCACCCTTAGAAAAATAACTTCTGTTATAACACAAAGTTAAAGAACTTTCAAAATGCCACCATGCAATTTCACCTATAAAAAGGAGTCCAATTTTTGCCTACATTATAAATAAAAAACTAGAAAATGGATCACAGGTCCTTTGAACGAGGTCTGACAATTTACTTGGCAAAAGCTACTAAATAACTGTAAGTGCTTTCATTTCTTCTTGGTCCTAAGACAGTTTAATTCAGTGCTTTAGAGGTAAATGAAACTTGGGCAATCTCTGCAATCGGAATCTGGCAGATTCTGTTTTCTTGCTCCAGTGGGATGGGATGACTCATTTTTAAATGGAAACTTGTTAACATAGTTATAATAAGCTGTGAAAATCGGATTGCTACAGTAACACTGAGCTTTTAAAATGCTCTAGGAACTGTGAACCTTCCTATTCCTTTCTTTACAGTACATTCAATATTCAGTGCCTTTTTTATGAAGTGAAAAAGTGTAAGCCAGCTGGAATACAGCATGCACAGTCCTTAAGAGCATTACAGATCGCCTCTACCACATGAGTGAAAGGATGCAAGTAAATGCTGCCATTCATTCACTATTTTGACTAACAAGTAAATCAGCTGTGCAATACTCTTCTAGAACATGTACTGCAATTGCAACCCATATGTGCACCAGATTTAGTATGTGATAACAATGCCTAATGTGTGTATGTTCTTGTGCCACTGTCTTGCAAAAGCAATAGCTTGCTGTCTTTTTCCCTTTTCTATCTGGGTGTTCATTTCTGTAGCTGTTGAGTATAGTTATAATTAACACATATTTTTTAACCTAAATTGACTTAATGTGAAAAATAACTTACTATATATAAAAATAACTTTTAAGATATAGTATCTTAAAACTGTAGCATTTTCTGGTCCTTTGTGTGCTGCTGGAACCCTTTACTCCTTTTGTATTTTAAAATGTAATTTTTTTCCCCTTCTTATTCTTAGTGTTTCTTTTCCTATTTTCTTCCTAGAAAATAGGCTGTTTCCCCTGTTGTTACTTGAACTATCCACCCAGGCTGATACAGAAGCTGACTAATAGAAGTGGCATGTAGCCATTGACACATTAGACAAGTTTTTCCTTGCATTTTCTTCCCCATGTGGTAATATTAAACGGTTTAAGAGTGGGAGTTTAAACAAAAAGAAAAAAGAAGACTGTCTAATTTGACAGATTATCTTCAGCAGTGGGAGTCCACAGTTATGAGGAAAGAGTAACAGGTAAGAAATGTTCTTTTCTATTTTCTTAAATGGATGTAGTTTGGAATTTAGCTTGATAAATGGCAGGAGTGCATGAAGTGATGGAAAAGTTAACAAATTAATATGATTTGGTCCATTTTATTGAAGGAATAGATAGATAAAGTTGTTAATGTCTCACTGGAGAAAATAGTAGTCATCTTCAAAAGGGGAGAACTGGGATTTTGGGCACTTCTTTGGTAGTGGTAGGGTTTTTTGTTTTGATTTTTGAGAGAAGACTTCAAAGGAGATGTCTTGCTCCAGTTTTCCAGTCAGATTTTGCTTCTAAGCTTCTTACCAAAAAACATCTCCTGAGTATGGGCCAGGCCACAGGGAGTGTGTTAAGTGGAATTATTCTCCCAGCTGTAATTGAAACTAGTGGTGAATAATGGGCTACTTTTTTTTTTTAATTTTGATCTCCATTAGGTTGGATACATACTGCTATATGGTAATTAATTAGTGGGTTCTGTGGGTTACTGACTTAGTTTTTCACCTGGGTTCAACTCTCTCAAGTTGAAATAAGCTTGATGACTTTTTTTTTTTAATTCCTTTTTATGTCACAGAACCAGTAGTGCATTCAGTGCAATTATAATTGGTAATGCAAAGAAGCCTTTCAGTTGTGGGCAGCTGGTATGTTTGGAATACTAAGTCCAGAGATGGTGATGATGATAATACAGCCATAAAGAATTGCGGGTAAGGACACCAGCAGACAGTTAGAGAGAACAGGCTCTGGCACCATTAGCCAAGTGTCTTGATGGTTTCTCTTTGGAGAATTAGGATGTTTATTTTCGTTTGAATATACATAGCTAATTTGTAGAACTTAACCCTTTTTTGGTGTACAGTGTGTTTATATTATTTATATGTAAGGAAATTTGCAGGAATTAGCACTGCAGGAGAGAATGTGAATGTTGAGGCGCCAGGAAAATTAAGGGTATTGGTGTTTGTGACAGCTTTCCTAATGAAAATCCTTGCAGGTTTATGTCCCAGTGAAAAATGGCATACTGCTTCATGTTCCTTGGTTTTGCACTGGCATTGGCCTGACTTTGTGCTGGCTCAGCCTGTCTCCACCAAAGGCAAGGCAACTGTGATTATGTTAGAAGAGATTTCCATAGGCTCTTGTGCAACTAGCTTGGGCTAAGCATAGAGTGCAGTGAGAAGAGAAGAACAAGGTGTTGAAGAAACCAACAGGAATGGGTGGGTGCCGCAGAGAACTCATTAAACTTAGTTTTTTTGTCCTTTGCCCTTATTAATTCAGCAGTGAATGCTGACATTATCAGTGTTTGATGTTTTGTGTTAATAAGTCACAGGGTCGTTTCTTGTGCTAACAGAGATGGGATGTGCCACTCCTCTGGCTTGTTTCTTTGTAATCATTCTGCTGTGAAATTCAAAATGGTTTAACAGAAATGATGTCTTCGTTTTAGTTGGCACTTCTGATGCAGTAAATAGCCATGCCTATGTTGTCAGCCTTCTGATGCTCTTGAGTATTACTTTTTCTGTAAAAATTAGAAGTCTGAGCATTTTTCAAAATCAACTCAGTCCTTTGCCATGTCGTGAGCGTTAGATTATCAGTCATGGGTCCCTCCATGGCAACATCCCATATTGTTTAAGGTGGTCTTGGAGACTTGTCTCCCTAAATTAGCATCAGATTTGTCTTTATTTTTCTCTCCAGTATTTTCCTTAGAAATACATGTGCATCTGTCTTTACTGTCTTGTTAGTTCCTGGAAAGTGTTCTGGTCCTTGGCTGCTGTTCTGGAACTTTGTGGATCATTTGGAACAATGGCCTTTCCATCCAGTGTTGGCTTCTTGGGAAATAATACTCTTCTTTATGAATTACATTATCCTGTGTTGGGGAAATGAGAGCCAAAGGTGCTTTCCTCCTTCATGGTAGTGCTGGGAAGCATTTTGTCCTAATAGAATGAACTCTGACCATTCTTTAGAAAAGAAACAAACAAAAAAAGAGGGAAAGGTAACAGTTCTAATGATCTGTAAAAGCTTGCAAATGATTCTAAAACTGTAATAATAGAGGAGCTCATTATATAATGCAATGTCAGGAACTACTCTGGTTACTTCTAGTAGGAGGCTATTGCTTTCCTCAGCATTAGCAGGATGTTAATTCTGCAACAGTCTTAGAATTTCTGAAGAATAAACCCAACCACCATCACGAATATATCTGAAATCAAGTTGTGCATACTGCAGTTCTGAATCTTTGAGGGTAGGGCACCACACAGTGACCTAGCTTGAATTTTTATTGTTTTACTGTTAGCTGCAATGATTTTACTTTTATGATGACTCAGATGAATCATTTCTCTTGTGTTTTTTCAAAGTGCAGTTACATGTGGTCTGGCATAATTTTCACTGAAGCTGGTTGAGCTTCCAGGAATCCTGCTTGTCCTGTGCTTTATTCATCTGTACCTCCTTCCTGCCTCATTGGTACGTGGTCTCCTGGTCTGCCTTTCTGCTTCTCTCACCTGCTTTCTCTTGTGCCCTAGAGCTTCTTCAGTTTTTCATCTCCTTCTTCTTGTCTTCAATTATTTCTTCGCTCCCTTCATTTACAACCTTTAGTATTTGGAGCCTGCCTAATGAAGAGGAATGATTGCTTTGCTCCACACTTCTCCCTTACACCCCAGATAGCAGAGAAGCAGGCCCACTTCCCTGCATGGGAACATCTAGGAAAAGACCTTCAAGCAAATAACTATATGGCCTGAGCAAACCTGTTCTTACTCACAGAGGTGGTTATTGGATGGTGTAATGCCCACTCAAATTAGCAGCTTGATTTTGGATCTTCAGTGCATGTGTTCTCACTGTGGAAGGTGCTCAAACAGGCTAAGCATGTGCAATTCTGAAATGGGGACTGGGAAAATACATGGCCAGTATTTCTGCATATTTACCATAAATGCCATACAGCATGCTCATCAAAATGGGCAGTAAAATTCTTTTGTTGGTATTTGGGAGTGTTGGCCCATCCCACCTTTCTTGCTTGCTGAAGTTTCTTCTTGACCTGCTGACTGGTATTTTCCAGCACTGAACAGAGAGAATAGCAAGATTCCTCCAAGAGAGATGCAATTCAGCAGTAGCAGCTTTTGAAAAGTGATTTCCTTGGATTGCATTCATCCATATTTAGGCTGATATAGTGGTATTGCTACACTGGCATATAACTATAACACTGTGATAGAGCTGTAAATGCCAGTTTGTGCTTTTTATTGAGACTGTTATAATTGTGGTGTATGCTATAAAATCTTCATTCAAAACCTTATATCATAAACAAAGCCCTTTAATTGAAAAGAAAAAAACAGCCCCCAACCCACATAGGGAAGGAACTGCCCAAACTGAAAAGAGGAGCCAAAGTAATTGTTATGCACTGTACAGTGATGATGGAGATCAGACAAAGAGCTTACACCAAGGAGCCATGGAAATGAAGCAGCATAAAAGGACTGGTGACAACACCACTGGGAGTGTGCGCACCCACACAAATGGAGTGATGCATGTGTTGGCACCAGTGAGCAGGAGTAGAGTTCAAAATGATCCCATGAGGCGTTTGCTAAGAGACTGGGCTCAGCAGGCCCAGGCCAGAGGAGCTTCAGTTTCATTCTAAAGAAGTTCATGCTTTTTCTCCCAAGATACAGAGATGGATATAAATAGCAGTGGGCTTGAATAAGCAATCGGCCTCTGCGGCAGGAAATGAAGACATCTAAGAAATCCCCTTTGTCCCAGATAGATGTGTGTGTGTCCATGTTTACTTTCCCTCCATTTAAAAGTCTGCTTCAGATTTGATTTGTTCCAGAACTAACTCAGTTCTCTGTTCAGAATAAGTGCAAGCCTTTCTGTAGCAGACTGGTCAACAGGGAAAAGGTTTGATTACCCTTGAGCACGAGTGTAATCCATGTTGTCCTATGCACATGGGTGCCTTAATCCTTGGTGAGCTCAGTGCCTTAGGAAGGGAGAACCAATACTTGAACAATTCGAGTAGGGTACGTAATTGCATTAAAACTCTGCTCTTCCTCCTTGCCCACCATACAGTGGCTTGGGGACACATATCCCTTTGGCTTCTATGATATGTTTTGCAGCCCTGATACTTGAACAAGTTGTTTTAAATCTGATACTTAGGGGGAAAAAAACCCCTTGAACTTGCTTCTCACACCAGCCTTTCCTTCTGAGTATGAAAAATATCTGCACTTCCATGGTCATACCCATGCCAGCCAGGGAACCTCATTGCCCACTGCCATAAGAAGAATGTGTTGCCTGCCGTCAGTGTACAGAAAATACAGGATTGCTCCGTCCCTGGTGAAGAGCAGTATGAGGTTATCTCTCAGTATTCTGTCATTTCCCATCAGCATGGATAAGAGTTGGACTGAGAGCTGATGATGCATAGAACTCGATGAGGAGAGGTAAAATATGGTGTGTGTCAATTCTGAATCATCTATTTTCAATGAAGAGGTCTTAATGTCTGTGCTGGCCCTCCTGTTTATACAGTTGTATCAGTGGACTTACCAGTTCACATACATTAGGGGGATGCAAGGCCTTAAAAGCACTGACTGTTTTAAAGCAAGGGAACACGATTGTTGCAAAAGCAGTGAATCTGAGCTAAAATATACCTTTCTTGTCAGTGATATTGGCTGACCTGGTCTCTTTGCTGGTTGTGAGGCCTTGTACTTTTGAATGTGACCCATCTCTTCCCAGTCAGGGTGGGTACAGGGAGTTCTGGGCTCTCAGCATGGTGCTTTGAACTGATCCCCCCCTGGGCTTCCAGCTGCTGTGCCTCCCAGTCCCAGCCTGAAAAAGAAAGCAGAGATTTTTCCAGAAGCTTGTATATGAGTCAGCAGACATTAGGAGAACAGTCTTGAAATTAAGTCATAGTAAATTGTGATCTAGAAAGCTATAGATTTTTATGCTCATCTAAGATGATAGACAAGTACTGAAAAAATAGGAAAAGTTAATGAAGACATTTCTTTCTCTGAATGTCATTCACTCTTCCTGTAATCCTTATTCTTTCCAGCTAGTAGAGAAGTTTGACAGTGCTTTCCCCACGCTGAATTTCTTGCCCTAGAACTCAGGAAACTGACCAGTCTTGGTACTGTCTTCTGGTAAACGATTAGAATTTACGCTCACATGTTTCAGCAAGATTTGTGTCATTATGTGAGCACAGACAAAAATCTCTGCTCCTCAGTGATGCTGCCTATACTGAGAAGCACAAATGTACCTTATCTGGCACCCTGATTTTTAGTTTGAGAATGCTTTGGTTTTTAATGGACAGTGGCCATGAACTGAGATGCAGGAAAAAGAAGTTATTTGCAAAGAACCTTACTATAACCACTAAGAGCATCAACATTTACTTTACATGTTCTCTAAGGGCTTATACCAAGGCAGGCTGAAATTTAATGGAAAGATCAAAATGACTAGACTTGGCTTTGGATTGAACTCTAAGACAATTCATTTCCTACTGGCTTATGTTTGATATCAGAAGGTATTAAGGCACTTGCATTTCTGACTTTAAGAGGCCTAATTTTAGAAGATATAGGGAATCAGAAATGTTAACTGGTATTCCAGAGCAGCTGAATAAATTATACATCTGTGTTTTCTAAACTATCTTAGGGAGGCATATTTACTTTATCAATCTTGCAAAAAGTATAAAAAGTGGAGATGGTGCCAAATCTGCAAAGAGAATGTCATATGAAAGGAGATTTCATGCTTACTTCAATATGAACTATTGCACTGTTCTTTAACTCAATCTGACTTCCTAAGTTTTCTGCTGTAGAATTACTGTGGCTTTTCTCAGATTTTCTGGTTATTAAAATTCAGTCCTCCAACTTCCAAGCTCCCTTGTCTAATGTTATTTGATCCTACCTAGAGGAAAGTGTTTTAAGTGTTACATATAATTTTAATGGATAAAACCTTAATAGTGAGAGTTTAAAGAGTATTGCATTTTGGGACTTAGAAACCTCAAGTTGGAGAAGAAAAGAATGCTATTTGCAGTAAATAATTTCTTCCTAATATCTAGTCTAAATCTACCCTCTTGCAGTTTAAAGCCATTACCCCTTGTCCTGCACTGCATGCCCTTGTGAGAAGTCCTTCCCCAGCTCCCTTTAGGCACTGGAAGGTGCTATAAGGTCTCCCCAGAGCCTTCTCCAGGCTGAACAACCCAGATTCTCTCAGCCACTTTTCCTAGGAGAGGTGTTTGCAGCCCTCGTCTGAACTCCAACAGGTCCTTGCCCTTCATGTGCTGTGTTTCCCAGAGCTGGATGCAGCACTCCAGGTAGGGTCTCACAGGAGCAGAGGGGCAGAATTTCCTCCTTGCCCTGCTGCCCACTCTGCTTTTGATGCAGCCCAGAACCATCAGCTTTCTGAGCTGCAATGTGCATTTTACCAGGCCATGCCCAGCCTGTAGTTGTGTAGAAACATACTTTCCCCTAGTATTTTGGAATTACACAGGAGACAGAGTCACATATATTCCCATTTTCAGGACTTACCTTTGAGATAGTCACTTGTTGCACTATTGTAGTGAAAATTTTTTTCAATATGTGAAAGAGCTTAAAAAGTAAGGTAGGAATGATTGCTTTCAATTCCTGCATTTCATGGGTTTTGAAGTTTATCTTTGGGATGGTATAGCATTACAACACAACTGTAGCTGAAGTTTGGCAGTTCTCCTTCTCTTTGGGTTCTCTTTCAGCTTCTCTGAAAGAAGAAGCATTAAGCTTGCTGCTTAATGATGTTCCTTTCTTCTCCACTGATTGGAACTGGCTGGATTCACAAGCTTCATATTGCAGTAATTACTCTGGAATTCATTAAAAGATGTTTAGTATTGGGGGTTGGATACTTAAAAGAGCAACAACTTTACAGGCAGGGATCAGATCCTGACAACTGCTTGCAGAGGGATTTAGTGAGGTTACACCTGTTTATCTGCTGCAAACTGGTCTTTTTTTTTTCTTTCTCTTGCTGCCATTTTCCCATGTCTTCAGTGATTCACAGCCTCCTACACTGCAGTCCACTGGGACTGCCAGAGATGACTTTGTTATTAGTTGATGTTTCTTGAATGACCCAAGTTTTCCTTGTAATCTGATTCCATCAAGGGGATGTTAGGCCTCTGG
Organism: Petroica traversi; assembly: GCA_025920805.1. Taxonomy (NCBI): domain Eukaryota; kingdom Metazoa; phylum Chordata; class Aves; order Passeriformes; family Petroicidae; genus Petroica; species Petroica traversi. The sequence goes on along the minus strand of JAHLSL010000014.1, from coordinate 548,888 downwards.
GATTTTCAGGAATGACTTGCATTGCACACACTTAAAGGAAGCTTGTTGAAAGTGACCTAAAAACTTAAAAGTCTCAAAGGAATCAACATTTTTCAGTTCTGGGCTCAAAAACATGACTTTCTGAAACGCCAGTGCTCTTTTTGATGAGTGTGCTTACTCCATGCCAAGCTCTCTTGCTTTCCTCTAGTCCTAAGCTCCTGTGGGCAAGCAGGGTCACAGTCCTGCTTGGATGGGAGGCACCCATGTCAAATGACCCCCTACGACCCCAATGCTTTCCCTGTTGTGCCCTCCTCTTGTATCTGTGTGCTCAGTATGTGAGATTTCTCAATCACATATGAAACTGAAAGCACAAGCTTGGGCCCTTCTTACGAAACACCATTTAAAAAGCCTTTGCAGATTTCAGCTTGTCTTGAATGTGTGAAAGTCCCCATTCTTGACTGAGTGGTATATTTCCATTTTTGAGAATGATAATAAATCACAAAATATCATAAGATTACTTCTGTTCGCTGTATTCATGCTTTATAAATGCCCCCCACCTTAGTGGAAAATAAATAAGTAATTATAAAAAATTAAATTTGTATTGTGCAATTTCTGCCATTGTCCTGTTCTTCCACATGCTTTGCAGCAGTGAGAAATATAAACACAGCTAGTACATTCCTTTTTCAACACTGCTTAGACAGTGTATCTGTCTGCTACTCAAATTTATTGCCAGAGTTGCCAAGTGGCAAATCACATGGATTCATCACATGAATGGATGTTTGTTCATGTGGAATTGCTTTGGTGCTGCAAAACAGCTTCCTATAGGTCACTGATTTGCTGTCATTCAGGTGCTCAGCAATGTTATTCATCATTTCTTTTTGCTGTTGATCAGTGTTTGCAACACTTCAGGCTAGGCAGAAGGGTACAGAGGATATTCAGTATAAATCAGAACTGTGCAATTCTCTCTTAAGGGTACATGTTGTAAAGAAGGCAGGGAATTAATTCCCCTGCTGCTTCTGCCACAAGTGGGATTTAAGGTGGGCCAAGAAATTTCAGCTGATGCTCCATATTTTATTATGTGTCAGACAAGCCTGGAAACTTTCTTCATAAGGGCTGTGCATTCTCTTGACTGATGAAATATTTCAGCCGCTTCAGCAGTGGGAGGTTGTTTAATTAAAGGGAATAAGTAGCATGTACTATATCAACCACTTTAATTCTGAAAACTTGGAAATGAGAATGAATAGATCCATGCAGAAGTGTGCTTACAGGGGATTAATGACTGTTGTTAAGCTGGTGATTATTCATTTCCATTTTGAATACATTGGTCTGAGAATATTCTTGGGATCCAAAAAATTAAAAAGTGAAGACATAGGGACTTGGGGTGGGAACTCGGGGACTGAAATGTGTTTCCTTTCACTGCCACGGCATTAAAACCCACTGACTGATACTTCAGGTAGCTGTGACTGTCATTTCAGCCCTGCACATGGCCATGCAACTTTCTGCTCAGTTTTCAAGCATGCCACAGTACTGAGGGTAAGGCTTAAAGAGAGCAGTGAAAATAAAGATGTGAAATATTAGTGAAAGCCCAATTTCATGCCCCTGGTTTAGGGGAACCACTGTGGAGGTTTGTATGATGTCCACATGGGCTTTGTTGTCATGCTGGTATCACTGACATCCACAGTCCTCCAACAAGGAGGTCTGAGACTTGAATCAGACCTAGTTTGCTTGGATTATCAGTGCGACCTGTTTTCTCCCATCTTGCTGCATCCAGAATAAAAGAAATTGCCTCACAGTTCTAGGACTGGGATTTGAAACAAATGGGCAGTATTAAGAGAGATAAGTATGCCCTTTTTAAAAAGGTGCCCTGTGGAATTGTATTTGAAGAAAAACTGATCATGGGGAAGAACAAGAGAGGTACACAAGTGTGAGTTTTTCATGCAGCAAGCATGGTGGGGGGTGAGCAAGTAAGATCAGGATGAGGCATGTGCCTCCACTGACATTCACACAGAAAGGGGAGAGCATTAAATCAAGTCTATTGATTGGCACTGATACAAAAGTAATGCTTTTCTCTTAAGCACAGCTCTGCTGTCACAGCTTTTTGGTTACTGATGTGTGCTCCCAACAAAAGACATTACCTTAATGCAGAGAGGTTGCTGTGAGCTGCAGACATAATTGAGGCTGTGGCATATTCTCAAGCATGGTTATGCAGACAATTTTTTTCCAGTGCATTTTTACATCTCTGTTTTTCTCCCCTGAATGCTTCTGTTGATAGTCAGACTTTCTCAATTGTTACTGCTCACATTAAGTAGGAGGAGGAAGAGTAAAAATCTGAATGCTTATAATGTCCCTCACTCTTGCAAAATCATCATTGGCAACAAGTAACATGAACACGAGGGATTAGAGAAGCACAAAAATAGTACATGAGGGGTTAAAAAGACAGTGTAAGTGGCTGTGGAACATCATCTTCCCTTTCTCAAATAAAATGCTTTCATTCACTAACTCATCTATCTCAGTCCTCATTAAAGTTAGTGAGAGCCTTTCCATTAACTTAAAAGGATATTGGATCAACCCCAGATCCTCCGTGCTGGGTGTAACGGGCACAGTTGTTAAGCTCAGAGGTGAGCAGAGGGAATTTTATGACTGAAGAGTCAGTGTGAAATTTCAGCCCTCTTGAATCCACTGGTGAAACTCCCATTAACTTCATTAGTGCTGGGATTTTGCCACTAGACTCAGCATGAAGTGAAATCAATGTGGCAAGAGACGGCAGGATGTTTGACAACAGAGATTCTAGCTGTGTTTTCTCCATGGCTGGAATGCTGAAGTATAAACTGTTTTCTCTCTTAAAGTTTCATGCTGCCATTTCAGTGGCAATAGGAGAATTGAGCAGCTGCCTGTCTTGTAAGGGGAGAATGGCATCTGGCATGGGCTTTCCTTCAAAAATGCTCCCTTGGGAGATTTCCAGTTTGCCCAGAGGTGGCTGTATCTAATATGCAGCAGATAACTGGAATATAGTTTGCTTCTATCCAGCAGCAGAGACCATGCCCGTAATCCCTTCCCAGGTGGAAGAAAGCATAAAGCTAGAGTTCAGATAAAAATAGGCAATTTGGAAGAAAAGAAGCTTCTAAGAAAGTAATGAGCTGTACCCATCCAGCTGTGCTGTCTGCAGGGAAATGATGTATTTTTGAATTGAAAAGAGATGTGTGTGTAAGAAGGAGGAAAAAGTGATTGAAAACACATGAGAATGGAAAGGATTTTCACCACACTCTCCCCAAATCTGAAGAGAAAGATGTCCATTATAATAATTGCAGAGTAAGCCCCAGAAATATGCTGCAGTGTGAGGCCAGATCCATCCCTGGAGGGCTTGCAGGCAGAGATGAATATAAAAAGTCACAGGAGTTCAGGGATAGGTCAATACAATGATTTCAGTTTTCAAGCAGCTAGTACAGGGTTTTCTAGAAAGGGCTGGAAATCTTATTTCCCTTAAGCAGTTGGAGTTGAACTCCAAAACCCAAAGGCTCTTAAAACACAGGTTGCTTTTTGAAATGTTCATGGCTATCAGTATCTAATTCCAGCCTGTCTGCCAACCTTGGGCTGCCTTCGAAGTATCACTACTGAGAATCGCTCTGTGCTCCTCTCTGCCCTTGCCTGCTCCCTGAGCAGGCTCGGAATGAAAGGGTTTGTTGTAGGCACGCACTTCACCTTTTATTTCTGCATGCTGTTGACTGGTATTAGCAGTACCTTCCTCAAAAGAGATGAGGATGACAAGGTGGTGCTTGGTTGAGGTCCCTGTGAGGACCTTACTGGCTTTAGGTTCTGTCTCTAGCTACCAAGGATCTCTGACCTTGGGGAGGGCACATAGGTGCTGCTTTGTAGTGCCTGCATTTATATGTGCTGCCTCTAAGCAGACTCCCCCTGGGGTTAAATGGTCCATTCATTCAACTACTATCTGATTGGTAATGCCAACATGTCATTAATGTAGGGAATCATTAAATGGGGAGCATTTCTTCTGTCTGCTTTTCTGTGTAGTAATGTTAAATGTGGTCCCCGTTCCTGCCTCCAGCACCCACCCACCACACCCCCACCCGTTTCTCTTACTGGAGCATTCAGAGTGCATGACTTCATCTGCTTGATTATCTGGAGCCTTGGGAATGCTGGCTTTGTCTCTGCAACCACCAGAATGTGCTGAGCAAACACAGCTCCCAGTCAGGCTGCATCAGGGCTGGTGGTTAGAGCCTCCCATGCAAGAAAACTTGCTAGGAGCTGCTTTTCCATGAGATCATCTTTAATGATAGGGGGTTGTCTTATTTTGGTGAACTGGATTGTACACGAGGGCAGTTTCAGGGCCAAATAAAAGAGCTGTTGTTTCTGAATGTTTTTGTAGCTTTCTAGGATTGCATTTATGCACAAAAGTGGGCATTCATTCTCAGTTATGTTGCAGTTTCATCTTTCATACTGACAATGTGGTTTCTGTCATTGGCAGCAGTGCCATTAAAATCTACAATGCATTTTTAAATGTAACTGGGGAGGGAGTGTTTTTTTCTCCAAGAGGCAGGAAGAGCTGTATCTCTGACGACGCAAGCTTCTTAAGAAGAGCTGTGCTGTTCTCTCAAGTCTGTCTGGCTACAGAGCATTGTTGTTCTTGTGCATCAGGCAGTGGGAGTAAGCTGAAGCAATGGAAAGGCAAGGATTGCTGACAGGTGTCTAATGGGAGCCATTTGATGGGAACTCCCATGATGGGAGTGCAGGAGCTCTGTGCAGCATCTCCAACTTGTTGAGGGGTGTATTTGCTGCCATAGATGTTTTGATGTGCAGAACAGGAAATTAGGATGGGTTAGATATTACTGGGATACAAGGAAGAATATTATGTTTCCATGTTAGCTGATAATATCTAAGCTATGCAAATGCAATCTTTTATGGTGTCCAGATATCTCCTTCTGCCCTCCATGAGGAAGATAAGTTTTTAGAGCTTGCTCAGAACTCAAGCTCTGGCATTACATTGTCAAAGGTGATCCAAAGGAGGGGAGGTAGTGGTGAAAAAAATGGACAATGTGAGTTGCATACCCTGACTCCCTAGTCTGTGAAGGCACATCTTGACATCTTGAATTTCCTCCTTGAATATTAAAAAAAAGTGGGCCTGCCACTGTTTTTACACAGCAGAGGCAAGTAATGCAGATGGCAATTACAACCACTGTTCAAATCTCAGTCAAGCATGTGCTTATTAGTTTGAACAGTGTCAAGGTCCCAGCTTTCTCCCTGTCAGGCAGTACAACCCCTGCAGGTTTAGGAGCTGCCAGTGCATGTGAGGACATTTGCTGTTTTCTGTCACTGTTCTTGCATGTATATGAAGTTGAGTGTTTCTCTGGTGTTAGTGGTTGCTTCCAGCACAGCTTTTTGGGGGAAATAAATCATGCTGGGGAAATAAATCATGCCAGTCAAATTAGGAAGTGATCCAGTGTCTTGCTCATAACCCAAATTAATACAAAGCTTGTATTTTATTCTGGTTTAGAAGAGGTTTAACTCTTTGGCACAAAGCTCTCTATACTCTCTTCTAGTCCATCACACAAGCATCAAAGAAATTGTTATAGCTTGGCAAGAAATGCTTAAAGATATTCAAGAAAAGAGCTTATTCTCACTGAGCTGAGAAGGTAAACTTGTGCAGAGCTGAAACCAGCTTTTAGGAGCTTTGCAGGTGGAAGCTTTGAATGTCCAGCCAAGAAATTGGCACAGTTTTGATTGTTTCTATTGAGATTAGTGCTCAAGACAGTGTTAATACAGTTTAGCATGCCCTAACAAATAGAAGTTGTAACTATCAGATGTGATGAAATTGAAGTCTTTTCCATTGAGATAGAAGCTAGAGAAAGTTACCATGGACAACTGCTGCCTCTGAACATTTTAGATTTCTTAAATCCAACAAATTTGTATCCATGAAGTTTTAAAGATCTGGAGACAGGAGCTCTGTTGATCTCTGTATGGCACTTTTTAGTGAGTAGAAAAAAATATTCTGCTAAGAGGCTGTGAAAATGGAGTGCTGGTGGTAAGTGTAGGTCTATCAGCTTGACATTGATCCAAAGCAAAATAATGGAACTGCTGAAATTGGAGCCCTTTATTAACAAATTAAGGGAGCAGCACTTTGTTAGCATCTATCTACCTGAGCCTAAGGAAAATGGATCTTGTCAAATCAGCCTGATGTATTTTGCTTTACCAGGATTACAAGCTTGCCTGATAAAAGTTGCAGTAGTCTCCTGAGTGGGCCTTCTTCACGTCTTGCTCCGGAGAGAAAATTAACAATGTCCAACAGAAAATGGTTTTGATGCTGATTGATCTCCAGGTGGACATGTATGGAGGGGATAATCTCTGAGCTGTTGGGTTCCTCAGGGGTAATTTGCTGGCTTTTCACTATTTAACTTTTGTCAGCGTCTTGCTAGAAAACATGAAATTATTACTGCTACTGTTCGTAGATGTGCGTGCAGACTGGACACAATTAAAGGAATAACTAAATCAGCTCACTGTAAGAGCCACACACATTATTTGATAAACTGTGAGAATGTAAGAATTGCTCATATATATTATTTGCCTGATATAGGGTCTTCTGTCCAAACTCAGGACAGCAGGTCTTGGAGGGGCCTGAGGCTTTGGTCCTGCAGAGCAGTGACCAAGAGGCCCTGGTGGATGGAAAAGGGAGTATAAATCCCAACATTCTACCAGGTTGTGAGGTTTGATAAGGCACCATTGTGGATGTGGAAGGAAACATTAGAAAACTAAACTCAGTATTGGTAAAAAGGAAGTAGGTTGTTTACAAAGTCACTGTACGTTGGATAAAATCCACTTTTGTGCAGAGGGCTAGCCCAGATGATATCAGGGCTTGGAATGAGATTGTCATCTTGAGCTGCCTTTCAGTGCAGAGGTGGAGTTTAACCTCAGTATGTTATTGTGCTACATCAGGATTTAAATTCCTTCTTTACTGTTTTCTGGCAAACATTTAGGTAAATGTTGTATTAAGTAGACATTTATTTTTAAGAACATTAACATTTATCTTGCTTTTCTCCTGACATTTTTAGCATCTTCACAGATACCTGCATACTATTTCTGTTCTAAAATTTGTAGTAATTAATTGCATTTCTGCATATCTGTGGGAGAAGCTATCAGCAAAGAGAAAGGGAGGCACTCTAATTTCACATCCTTTGACTAAAGGTAAATTGAAAAAAATTAAAGATGTGGTATTTAACATAGAGGCTTTAGGGCTGAAAACCAACATCCTGATACCTGCTGAGAAATACCTTACTGCACAAATAATCTCTGTTCTAGTAACTGCTGCCATGGCTAAGGCTAGCATTGGAATGGGGCCCACAGTAATTACTGTTTTGAGGCAAAGAGGATGCTTTCTGTTCACCCAGAAATAAATCACTTTGATTGCTTTTCTCCTATGGCAGAGCACTGTATGTATAATTTAAGATGTACAGCACAGCAGTGGAGCCTTTTAGAGCTGGATCATCCCACCGGTCAGCAGAAAGGAAAATGATGGTGCAAGTGATGGATGAGCAGATAAACACTGACATTTCTGGCAGCTGCCAAGTGCCAAGGATGCTACACGTACAGCTAAGAGCATGTATGTGCTTCAGTCTCTGGTATCAGTCTGTCTGGAGAGGAGACCCAGCTTGCCCACGTGTGGCTAAGCTGCAGGAATGTCTCAGGATTGCTCCTGGGGGATTGTCTGAGTGCTCAGTGGAGCTGCAGTCGTGTAAAGAAAACCAGTCCATCGTGTCAAGTGCTAATAACAGGAATTATTCTGTAAGCACATATTATTAACAAGTATAATCAGTTTGGTGTCTCTTAACAGGCTGGTATGAGATGACTCTGGAGAGCCTTGGAATAGCTTTAGGAAGGGGAGGCAAGGCAGAGCATCATCCCCTTTCAGAGGGTGTTTGCTGAAAGTGTGGGGCTTTCTCGTAGCTGTGAGTAGGGCTGCTCCATGCACAGCTTGGGGCCTACTTCACAAACTCAGGCTTTTTTGTTGTTGCAGTAACCAGCCACCTGGGAAAAGTTTCTAAAAACACATCTTTTTTATTACTTAGTGAGCAGTCAAATTATGTCTATGGCAGAAATTGCTGATGGGCTTGTATCCTTTTGATGGTAGTCTTTTCTTACTTTACTCTGGGGTCTGAGATGTTTAGGAAATACCAGGATCTTCATCTCTCTCTCATGGCTCCAGCTCCTCTGCAGGCTGTGAAATCAGCCTCAGTCTCTGTGTGTCTCATCCTGCTGTGAAGTTGTTGAACTTTTAACCAGTTCTGTAGTTAATCAGCCCTTTCTCACGGTGCCACAAAAGCACATCTCGCTCTACATGCCCCTGGTTTCTGTACTGGAGACACAGCAAGAACTGGAGGAACTGCCTCTGCCAGCAGCCACCCACCTCTTCCAGGTTTTCCACTGAGCTGGCATTTCTTGATGCCTGGTGCCATCCCTGCTCTGGCTGCAAACATCAATGGTCTGTGTCATGGAGCACCAGGCAAAGTCAGTGAACTGGGCTTGATGCCATGCTTTGTCTTCTGGCTCAGCTGAAGGAGTTTTAGTAACACTTGTTAAGTAGGCACCCAGAACCTGCCACAGACAAGATCACATGATTGTCTTGCATGTGTTCCTCTGAAAAGGCAAATACATGTAGTTTGCATTTCTAATGCAACTAGAAGTGGCAGAAACCTCAGAGAAGATGTTGTTCTCTTTTGTGTAAAATCAGCATTGTGATTGAGGCATTCTTATTATAATTTTGCAGATACTTGTTTGTAATGGGAGATGTTTCCATGTGATATTCTTACACCTCTTTTTTTGTTTTGTCCTTTATGAAATCTTGTGTTTTCAGTTCTGTGTAAATTAAAGAGGTTGAATTGGCAATTCCAGATGTAGATGCTGTCTGTTCATAAAGCAGATCCTGTACAGTAATAGAATTAAACTGCCAATTTAGCTGTGCTTGAGCACCTCTGATTTGATCTAAAGGAGCCTCCATGCCAGCAGAGAAAGTTAGCAATTTTGTTTTCAGCACAAGCATGAACTTTCATGAAGCAGAAGTTATGCAGCTGACTGAAGTAAACTGACTGGTGGTATTGCTGCTTTTCCATCCGTAACACTACTTACTGATTATAAAACCCTGCCTCTTTACCCCTGTTGATAGCAGATTTCATACTTTATGCATCTGCTGGGCTTCAGAAACATGTTTGCTGAGAAACCGTCCTGTTGTCTAATCTTGAGTCTGATGCATTTTTCTACATTTTCTTTTTAATTACAATGAAAAGAAAAAAAACAGGTGGGGGAGAACTTGGATCCTAACGTTGTTATTTAATCAATGAGTTCGTCTTGGAGGCTAAACCAGACCTTTTGCTTTTGAATCACTCTGTGGGTGGTGCTGCTTCTGTACAAGCACGACATGCCCCCCACTACGTTTGTAGTTCAAAATAATTTCCAGCAATATGAGTGCAGATGGAGCCAATCATTGGTGCTTATTTCTAGGCTCTTTCTACATTCTCATGGAGAAAAAAAAAAAAAAGGGTTTCTGGTGCTCTTTTGAAGCTGAACATGATGCAAAAATCAGGCAGACCTTTAATCTTCCTCTGCCCTGATGCTTACCATTTTCTTTGTTGAAGCATGGGGACAGTGGCGTGTGTCTAGCATATGGACAAGTCTCCTGTGCTCAGGGCTGGAGAGAGATCATGGGTGTCTCTGTGCAGGGCCCCAACAAGGTCCTTGTCCCAGTCCCAAACTGTGGAACGAACAGTTTCCATGAGGTTTACAGCCATCTCTTTTGCAGGTCACACTGATCTCAGGAAGAAGCTGGGGTGGGCTGTGTTCACACAAGGACAGGAGCACCAGAGTGAATGGCCCTTGCTGCGCCAGTTGCTATTAAAACATGGGGGAGGGTCCTTTTCCAGGAGCTTAATGAGAGATGGTTCAATCCCTTCTAATTGAGCAGTACTACAAAACAAAATGCTATTTGAAAATCAGTGTCCCTTTGTACACAGCTCTTTCACCTCTCACTGTGACCAAGGCATGGAGCTGAATTACAAGGCCTGCAAGATTTGGATAATGGCTGACAGCAGGGCACGTTCTCAAGGGGCCAAAGCTTGGTCTAAATTGGGGAACAGGGGTAGAGAAAACCATGTTCTTTAAGGAAATCTGGCAGCTCAGACTGGCACAGTTCCTCTGCCCCTCATCCCAACCATGGTTAGCCACCGGTTTGGCACGCCAATGGCATGCTCTCCACACCCATCCTCTCTCTGCCAGGCACAGTCTGTCCCTCTGTGCTGACTGCTGGAAAAGCTTGTAGGGGTTGTGGAACAAAGGTTTGTCTGTCCAGCTGGTGAAGTGAGAAGCGCTCGCTCTTGGATAGAAATGACAACAGCTTTTTTTTTAACCAAATTATTTATTTGAGTAGATGAATCAGTAACTGTGCACTGTATTCAGAGTAATTTAAAACCAAATTAATGCCATACACTTGCAAGCCAAGGCATAGGGAGGCAAGTAAATCCTTCTTCCTTGTCTCAGGGGAGTTGCTTTATCCCTGCAGCACATGAGAAGGGCTCTTGCGTGCTTAAAATGCCATATATAGGTTACAGAGCCCATGCTGCTGTTCAGATGACACCACTGCTAAGCATAGAGTTTTCTTCCCTCTTGACCTAGTAATATGTGTGCTCTCTCATCATCATCCTCCATTTTATTTTAATAGGGAGCAGGCTACACCAGCAGCATAATGATTTGTTTTACAGGGCTCTCCTTCATCTCAGGACAATCATTAGAAAAAAGCTGGGTTTGGATTGACGCATGGGAAATCGCTATACTAAAACTGGAGTGCAGGAAGAATAAGGCTAGTCCATCTGCATTCAAAAGTAACGCTGCTCTTGGATTTTTAGGATTTTTAGGATGGGAAAAGTTAAGGCTGGGTGCAGCAATGCTGCTCTGTGCAGGGAGAGGTCTCCTGCTCTGTTATGTACCATCTGCTATTGGACTGCTGGAGAAGCTGGCAAGTAGCTCCAGATAACTACGTGGGTAGGGTATTTTTGAGAAACTGCTTCTGGGATTCTCCTCAACCCAAAGACCCATTAAAATCAATGTTAGACTGATGAACAGGGATTTCTGCTCGTTGCCATAAAGGCTGAAATGACTGGATAGAGAAAGCTATCAACTTCCAGTTCTCCTTGAGCAGATATTTCTGCCCAGGATAACGCCCCTCTAGGGGTGGACAATGAATGGAAATTAGTTATAGGGAGTTCCAAAGGAAGGCAAAAATGAAAGTAATTTAATCATAAGGTAAGTGTTTATGTTGCAGAAATAACTAATCATTATTGAGCAATAAAGATCTTAGGATATAAAACAGAAAAATGAAATATTTTACGTGTGGAAGTACTTTTGATAGATTCTGAATACTAGATTGTGTACTGGAGTAAATTTGTACCATTAGTTCTGTGCAGAAAAAATGATATTTTTGTAAGGGAAACAGTAGCAAGACATTGTCTTATAGAGAGAGATGAAGGAACAGGGACTTCCTCTCATCCTACATTTACATACAGAAAATTTGGGTTTTTTGCTGTTAGTATCTTGACCAAAACATCAAACACTATTTTTTAAAATAGTCTGAATGCTGCTTTGCACTGTACTGCACAGGGTATGGGCAAGTGACTGAAACAGACCGATGGGGAAAGCATAAAAATTATTGTACAAAGAGAGATTGTTTAGATATCTTTATTTAGCAAGTGAAGTACATTGCCAATAGGAAGGAGAAAAATGGAGACTCAGCTGTGTTTACCAAGGCAACAGAAATTTTCCTGAAGTGAGGCCAACTTTGATATGAGCTATTAATTTTGCTTGATTTTTGCAGGGCTACTTCTGAATAGGATTTGAATGTCATGTTTTTGTGTGAGTGCATAAACATCTTGCTTTCAGTTCGTGTTAGTTTTGCATTGGTGCTTCTGAAAACTGGGCACTTGAAGGCCTATAATGTGGCTGAGGTTATAGCAGGACCTGAAAGGAGCTGTGCCCTGTGCACTTTTGGGAAGGGCTGGGATCCTTGTGGCACCAAAACAGGCTCTTGAAATAGAGCCAAGTGCATTGTGTTAATCCTGTATTTTTTGCCCTTCTCTTCTTCCATCTGAGCAAAGCTTTTCCTTGTGGCCTCGATCCAACAAGCCGTTTAACTGTGTGCAGGTGCAGGATGGGACCTCTTGGCTCGTCTCACTGAGTGCTGAACTGTATTTTCAGTGAAAAAACAACTGCAAGACAACTTCTGTGCCCACCTGCCCCTGCCAGCACCAGCCTTTGTTATTGCTGAGTACAAACATCTTTCCAGAGCACCAAGGTCAAGTTGAAAAACCAGGAAATATCAAGTGGAAGGTTGAAGGCATTTCACTCTCTGACCTTCAAATCTGGGTGCAGCTGTTGGAATTTACCTGCAGCACTCTGGCTCTGTCCATGAGAGCATTTTTGCTGGGCAGTTCAGCAGGCTGTGCCTGGGTCTCACCGCTTCCTGAACACACTTGTCTGAGCACAGGTTGGCTGGTTATGCAAGGCCACCTGCAGCTCTTGCACCACCAGTGATCCACATTGTGCCCGTTGTCAGTGGCCAGCACAGGTGGTGATGTCCTGGAGATTGCCATCTGTGAAACACTAGGGGAGGGTGAATGTTTCTCTGCAGGGTTTCCTATTAATCACATGTTTCAGTGCTCCCTAGGCATGGTTAGTACTTGGTAGCTTTGATACCAGCAAACCTGTGAGATGTCAAGTCTAGTTCTGCCTTTGTCCTGCCTCAGAGAAGTGTTGAGTAGAGAAGCATGAGTAGGAGTACATGAATGTCCTTTCTCATCCCATTAGGCCACTCACAGTCCTGACCCACTGACCATTAGCCAAGTCTTGCTTCTTGGCCCCTTTTCTATTGCAGATGTGAGAAGGAGCTCTGAGGGATCTCCTGTATCTCACACCTGCACTGATAACTATCCTTCCCCACTAGCAGGATTCCTCAGCCTTTTCTTCCTCACAGTTTCACCCTATTATTCCCCCATTTTTCCTTAGTTTCTACCCAGAAGAATTTGCTTAGTTTCAATTGGTTTTCTGATTTCTCACTGGACACAAATTGCAGTGCCTCAGAGTGAGCTTGTTGTTCCTCATCACCTTCTTAGCAGACCCAGGTTGTAAGAGCAAACCATTACTTTACTTCCTTCTTCTTCCCTGGGTAAAGAGTACATTTTGTAGCTATTGCTCAGGTTTTGGGCATGGTGAACTGTCCCACTGATTCTGTTGAGAGAAAGGGAAAAATTGCAGGCTAGAGATTTTCTTGACTTGCCCAAGCATGAGTGCTGAGACCCATTTACCTGAGCTCTTGCACGTGTGACTGCCCCCTGAAAAGCCTGATTGTTTTGGCAATACAGTGTTGAATTGGCCATATCCCAGTAGGGACTTAATTGGTGTTACTTAAGTGGAAATGACAACAGGATTGGAAGTATAAAGTTAAAACCAGAATCTGCTTTTGAGCAAGTTCTGATAGATTTCTATCCACTTCAAGAAAATTATGAATTTGTCTGTAGATCATATCCCCTGGCTTGCACAACTGAGAAGAGTCAGTCTCATGGAGTTGATTATGGTGTTTACCTCACACCAATGATGTTTTCCCCCCTTTGAGCTCTGCAAGCAATCATTTGATAGAGCCAGGCCTGTGAGATTTGGCTGGGAGTTTTATTTCAAAGGACTTCTAGGTAACATCTTAAAAAAGATTTGATTTTTCTGAGGAGGAAAATACAACTAATGGGCATGACCCATTTCCCACTTCCTTAGAGACAAAAAAATCTACTAACCTCCTTTAACAATTGGACTTGAGTGAGGCTTGACTGAGGACCCTAAGCTGTGGGCCCAGATGAAGAGGTTCCCAGAGAAGTCTTTGTGCAACTTGTTCTTTCATTTGGCAACCTCAAGCTTCCTAGGCAAATGGGAGCCCTAAACTTTGTTCCTTTCCCAACACAAACCCTAACCTTAGGCACAGACTAAACCCTTTCCCAAGGACCACAAGCTGTGGCAGAAATCGAAAAGCTATCCAGGGAGAAATATTTCTACATTCTCCCTTGTCAGCAGCAACACAACTGGAGTTCAAGGGTTTTCCCTCTCTTAACCCTAAACATTGGCCTTGGCTGGTTTATCACAAGCCACACCAGCAATGAAATTTTCAGAGACAAAATCTTAATTAATCCAGTCCCTCCCTCTGAGGGAGCTCCTTGGCAGCTCCACATCACATGAAACTCTAGGCTTTGACATTCCCCTGAACCTAACCCTAAATCTTCTGTGAGAGCTGAGCATTTGCCAAAGAGACTAAGCCACAGCCAAGATAAGGAGCTGGTGAGGGGAGAAACCTCTTTGCAGCCTCTCTTTTGCCTTGGCAGAGCATTAACAACCCCATGCAGCTGTGCCAATGGGAACTGTAAGTGCTCTCACTGTAACCCTAAGCCCAGGTGTGGGCTGCTTCACAGATAAAAACACTCAGCTCTGGCTGAGATGGAAAGTGTAGCAGGGGTTAAATTTTTTACTGTTCATTCCAGCCTTTTCCAAACCCTTTGCAGACCTTTGCCATCTGGAGCTCTAGGCTTTGTCCCTTTTCCATCCACCCAAAGCCTGAGGACAGCTGATCCTCAATCAAGCACACAGAGCAATGGTCCAGATGAAAAAGCAATCAGAGGAGAAATATTTCTCTGAGCTGTACTTCTCTTCAGAAGCCCCTCACCAGTGCATGCCAACTGTTGCTATAGGCTTTTTCCCTTTCCCAGCACTGAACTCAGCTTTGAGGCTGTGCCTGGGATGAACATTTTGCCCAGGAACCAAAGCCCAAATCAAATTGTCAAAGGAATGGCCTTCTAGGGGACTGCTGCTTCTCCTGGCAGCCTGTGGGAAATGCAACATCTACAGAACCTGCAGGGCAAGAGCCTGACCCTGAGTTAACTATAGTTAGGAATAACCTGCTGTGGTCCCGAGGAAGATGTCAGATGAACAATTTTTCAGGAAACCTGTGCCTTAATCCTAGCACTAAATGTGGAATGAGTTCATGGCCATTATTTAAATTAAAAAGGTGTAGGGAAGAAACATTTTTCTTGCCTTCTCCTTACTTTGGAATCCCCTTGGCAGCCCCAGGCCAACAGAGATCCTGTCCCAACTTTCTCCCTGTTTCTATCCCAAACCTAACCTTTCCCCAGACTCTCACCTCAGTTTACCTAGAGCCCAGGGAAAAAGGTTCTCAGGGGATAATTTTTTTTAGCCTAATCATTGCTTTGGCAGTCCATTGCCAACTGGGGCTTTAGGCTTTGTCCCATTCCCAAATAACATTTCTGTAACCTGAGATTTATTCCTATTCCTAAACTGGGCTGCTCAAGAGATAACCATGTAACTCCATAGTTAAATGCTGGCAGCCTCACCTTCCTTCTAGCTACGGTGACTCTCTTTTACTCTCTGAGTCCGGTGCTCCTTTTGTCTCCTAGTGCCACAGCCAGGCACAGCACAGTTGAAGATTAACAGACATATTGTGAGTGTGTTTGTGAGCCCTATTTAGGGTTCTTCCTCTCTAATGGAAAAAAACCCCACCAGAATGAACAAAACCCAAGCACCTCTGCCAGATAGCACTGGTGTGTCTGTGATTAATTTTGGGGAGGATTGAAGACCAGATGCCATCCTTGTGAGATGAGCACATTTGTCCACTAACCCCATGTGGAATGTATGATGAAAGGGTGGGTACAAGGGCTTCAGACACCAAGTATCTTCCTGCCTGTTCTGGTACAGGCCTTTCACTGCCTCCCCCTACACTGGCAGCTCTCCCCTGGCATCCAGTTGGAAAAACAGAAGGATCAAACAATCTCCCTGTTCTTTTGTGTCCGGCTCTTGCTGTTCTTGCCAACGGCACCCAGAGAAAGACCATGTGTTTATTTTCATGTAGTGTCTCCCACCCATCAGCTGGAGCAAGCCATGGATCCTTCCCATATAAATCCTGCAGGCATTTCCCACCCATCCCACCCCCTTCATATCTGTGTGCCCATGTTGATAAGTCACTTACTAATAAAATAAAAAGCTTCCCATATTAGGAGAGATTATTTCTGTAACTTCTGCTACGTATTCCAATATTCTCTAGGATCTCTGCATCTTTCCTATTGTGCTTTAATGCTTGGAAGGATGAAGCATCCACCCAAATAAATATTTTCCATCAGGGAAAGGAATGAGCCATGTATATCTGGAAAATGGAACAGTGAATGTCAACAGGTCCTCACCCTGAGGTGTGCTCTCTGGTAATTATTGCTTCAGATGGCTCTGAATGAGGATCATCTTCTGTAGCTTCCCAGATCCTTAGCAAAAGAATAAAATCTTCCTCTTGGGATCAGCCCAGCTTCATCTAAAGCTGTGACTGTACCACAACTTAGAGCTGTAGGATTGAATTTAGACTGGTGCAGTGGAAATCAAGGTAAACCTGCAGCATGTGCAATTGCTTTTTCAGAGAGCTTGAGGGTTTGAGGCCACATAAGGAGGATGACTTTGAAAGTTGGAAGGAAAGTGGAAAGAGCCACTGATAGGAAAGAAAATTGCAGTAGTAAGGATTTCTGCTGGCAAATACCAGTCTGAGTGCTGATTAATTGTAACTGCCCAAGCATCGCTCGTTGGTTATTGTGTGGTACAAAGTAACAGACTGCACTGAGCCTCCTCCTTCAGCAGAAAGGGCCCTGCTGCAAGTCCATGTGATACCCAAGGGTTTACCTACACAGTTTTGGTAGTGCTGTAACTCCATCTGTAGCAATTAAATCAGGACATCCCTCTGGCATGGGTTCAGTGAGACTGACGGGACCCAATTCCCACACATTTACTGGAGAAGGCTGTGAGGATGTGAAAAGCTCCAAGCTGATAGAGCCACCACCTGCACAGGAATTTGTAACATTGTGATGACACTGGCACTGAGTCACAAGCCTCTACCCAAAGGTAAATCACTGAAAAACCCAAACCCAGTCCCTGTGACATAATTTAAATAAAAAAGAAAAGCTTTGTTTTGCTGCATGTTCATCTTTCCAGGTCCTTGATACCAAAGGGATACATGGATCTGCAGGCAGAAGAGGTGAAAGGGCGGGTGAGCCAAGGGTGGAAGAGCTGTCCTGGCACAGCACACTGAAATCATGCTGTCAGAACCTCCCACGGGGCCGTGGTTGTGCAGGGTAACAGGAGCAGGGTCTGAGGGAGGCTTTGAGGAGGCTGGAATTGCCAAAGGGCTCTCCAGCTGTAGGAGACAGTGATGGGGAAGGTGCTGTGGGGAGGAAGGAGTGGTGGAGCCAGTACAAGGGTAAAGCTGTTGGTAAAGCCATAAATCTGCAGCTCTGGATATTTCATGTGCTTACTAGGTCAGTGATGAAAGACTTATTCATGAAATCATTGTATCCTGAAATGTGCTGCATTTTAGTAGGAATAACACTTTGAAGCAAGATATATTATTTATTCCTGACCCTTTCACCTCAGCCAGAACACTTTTTCTTGTGATTTAACTGAACTAACGATCTGATCTGATGAAGCAGTGGATTCTGCAGTGGTGCTACAGGACTTAGCTCCTCTGTCCCTGGGCTGTTACACCAGATCAGAGCAGCAATAAGGGAAAACATAAAAAGAGCTTTAAATAGTGCTTTTTTTCTTACTGGGTATTGAGGTGGTATGAATGGGCAGGCTGGGGTAAGGTCTTCTGCTTGGCTTGCCATGATGTTTTCAAGCCTGAGTCAGTGGTTATGTAAAACAGAGAAGCAGCAGAAAAAATAATTTGCCGACATTTGTTGTGATGTATTTTGGTTAATTGTGCTCAAAAAACCGTACAGAAGTTAACAATTATTTTGCCCATGGGACAAAATAAGGCTGAGAAACTTTTTTTTAGATTTGAAGAGACTGAATTTCTCACAAGACCATTGCAATAGGAATTTTGGTGGTGATGGTAGTAGTAGTAGTGGTAGTAATAATAATAATTACTACTAGTAGTGGTAGTATTAGTATTATTTACCCTTGACAGCTGCAAGAATCACATTGGGTTCTGACTATTTTTCTGATTAGTTACTTGCACCTCTGAAAAGACAGGAGACAGGAGATTTGTTGGCCCTACTCTCCATATGGGAGATAGAAGGACACTAAGGAAGCAAATCTGTGTCTGCTGACCATTCCAAACTCTTATGACTCTCCAGCATAGCCAGGAATGTAGGGTTACTGCCTGTTCAGCTCTGCCACAGAGAGAATCCAGCTGATCCTCAGAAATGAGGGTGAATATTTCCTTTTGTACAACAAAAAATTAAAGACTGGGGAAATGACAAGAAGGAAAGAATATACAAAATTGCTGAAAATTATTAATATTGGCAGATGCAGAATTTGCCTAATCAGGAAGGTCAATGACTGGGGGAAAGTGGAGCCTGAGCTTGAATGTGAATATTTTTCCAGCTTTGCACATTTCCACTCTGTATTTAAGGAGGGATCAGTCAGGGAAGAACTTACAATATTGTCATGTCTGAAAGCAAAGCCAAAAGAGCCCTCTAACAAAAATTAAATCTGCCTTTACCCTCCCTCTCAGATCACTTACCATTGGTTGCAGCTTCTTCAGGCTCTAAAGGGAAAATGCTGAACTATTATTGCTGTGAGGCAACTCTTCCTCCTCCAGGACATTTATTAAACTAACACCTTTATTATTCAAAATATTTGAACAAGTGGTAGCATGGTTACCTCCCTCTTTCAGAGGTCTGCTGACGCCAGCCCTAACAGAGCAGAACAAAGCAGAGACTTTTTCTCAGCACACCATTTCTCCTCTCCCCTGTTCTCCTGCACAAAGTGACCCCTGATGAAGGGCAGGCGGAGGCCTGAGCTTTAGAACAGATTATTTTGTTCAACCTTGGAATTGAAAGCAAACACTCCCAGGGCTCCTTTGATGGCAGCTGACCTGAATCAAAGCTTGCAGACCCCTGGCTGATAATGTTTACCAGATGCAGCAGTGAAGAAGGGTTTCCAATCTAGCCTCTCTGTTTCTGGGCATCCATACCAAAAATTAAGTGCCTGGGTAGGAGTTTGGCATCTGACTGCTGTGAGGGAAGGCTTGCTGCAGAAGAGAAAAAGCAACCAGAAAATTATCTTTCTGCATAGCTCATTGCATTGAAATACTTGAGTAATAGCTTCTTATAATCCAGATAAGTGCAAAAGGCCTGTTACAGGTTCTGCAGTGATGGGAGCTGCTGGCAGCTGAATCTGTACTAACATTTGGGGGAGCAGTTGGGAATCCCGTGTGGCAAACACATTGGCAGGAAGGCAGAACTGAGGGGAGGTTAGGGACAACAAAAACAACATTATTTTTGCTGACAGAAGCAGAAGAAAATGGAAAGTGTCACCTGAGGGACTCTCAGTGGCAGATACAGACACTTGCAGGGCCTGATGGTGCTGGGGACACAAATACCTCAGTCTCCTGCCACAGGGACAGAGAGAGATGGTGACAGCTGCCTGATCACTATGAGTAGAAGAAAACAATGATGCAAGGCAGATACTGCTTCATAACCTGCCATCATTGTCTCAGAGAGTCCAGTCCTGCCAGCAGCTCAGTGATGACAAAGCAAAGGTGCTTTGGTACAGAGGGACCAAAGAAACACACAAAAAAGTCACAAATGCTCAACTTCCAGAGGCTCAGTCTGGAGTTCTCTCAGTTATGTGAGAACTCCAGCTGAGCCTGTTGAGAATGGGAGAAGGAGAAGGAATGGGGGAAAATGTAAGCATTCATATTTTGGAGGCCCAGCTGCTCAAAGCAAATCCAGACAAAAGGCACTGTTGTCCCACTGCTGGAAATAACAACAAGATCAGGCTTTGGGGCAGCAGGAGAGAGTTAAGCATTGCATGGCAGGACATGTCCACCCTTGTGACAGCTGTTGTGCTGTACACACAGCTTTGTATATGATACAGAAAGATACTAAACAGAGGAAGAATATCCAGGCCCCACAACTGCCTGCATGTCCCTGAATACCATGGGGCTGTGCCTGAACTCCCAGGACATGACAGCTTGTCAGCCCTGCAGTCACAACACTTCCCTGGGGCTCCTGGGAATGCGCTGGCCATCCTTGGGGATGGACCCTCCTTTCAGGAACTGCCTTGAAAAGCAGCAGCAGGATGGGAGCAGGAAAGCAGCCAAAGGATGTAAACCTTGTGCAAAAATCTGTGTAACAAAGGCTGGTGAGTGTGGCCTGCAAGGGGGAGCAGAGCTTCACTGGGGCTCAGGTCAGTGGCAGGAGGTGTGGCATAGCTGCAAGTCCTGCATACAGTAAAGGAGAACAAAAAACAGGGCAAAATCTGAGTTGTCAGGAATGCTCTTCCCTTCCTCCTCCTCCTCAATGTATGTGTGTGAGTGCCAATTGCTGATTAATTACCATCCCTGACAGACCATGTTAAGGTAGCTTGACCTGGGCTAAGACCTCTCGTCTGTCTTTGCTTTTTAAAGGATTGAGGCTTAACCACATCGTGTGGGCAGCAAGCTTCACACTGCCCTCCTTCACTCCAAGCTTTGCTGTCTGAAAAGTCATTAGCTGGCTCTCAGCTCCATGAGCCTCCCATGTGTGACAGCCAGAAGGCCAAAGAGCGGGGCATGGGATGTGTACATCCCCTCCAGGGGCTGAAGCAGCTGCTGCACAGAATCTGTTCTCTCCATCACCTGCCAGACCTGCACCAGATGTGTTACTGCTGCTGGGGTGCTCCCACAGCCCTGTCCTTCATACATTACTGACACCCAGGAGCCACAGTCCCGTTACTAGCCCAGACAAGTCCTACAGTCTTCTCCCAAAGATGTTTTTCCTTCTGTTGTTCTGCAGTGTCTTTGCTCAAGCAAGACACTGGCATTTCGTGATTCAAGCAATAAATGACACATAATTAAAATACATACATGACCAGTCTATCATATGCTGTTAATCCATTCTTCACAAGAAGCAACTGGCAGCTCTCCTCAACAGGTCTCAGCCATTGTCTCCCAGGCACCTGCCTTCTCCAATCCTCACCTCATTTTAGAGCTGTGAAAATATCAGTGGGATGTCTGAGCCAAAACTCCACATAAGACTAAATTTTTGTTCCTCAGCTCCTTTGATGCATCCTGCTGCAGCCGTTCAGATCCAAGATGTGAGCCAAAGGATGGAGTAATACAGACCCTCTGCACAGTCTGATCCCCCATGGGCAGGTGGGAAAGAATATCAGAGCTCTCCTGTGTCTGATCCTGAATCCTGGGATGAGGCCTGCCTGGCCTGCCTGTGTTTTACTGTAATGTCATTCAGTTTGTATGTACTCATACTGGGAATTTCAGTCTCAAGCCCACTATTAACCTGGCCTGATTCTGCTCCCCCATGCCTCCCAATCTGTCCCAGTATATTTGTTTCAGTCTTGTACTGGAGTCTGAAGTGATGTAATGCATCTCCCAGACAGGAAACTGGGGCTCAGGGCTGGCGAGGCTGTAGGTCTGGGCAGTGCAGATGTGGGGGGCTGCACCCCCTGGCCCTTTCTCCATGCTCCAGCAGTGCCAGCAGCAAGGTGCCTGCAGCCCTTCCTTCCCTCTTTCCTCCCAAAGCACTCCAGGGATGCCACCCTGGCACAGAGCTGCCACCTAACCACAGGGGTGCTTAAGATGACATGTATTTAAATATTATTTAGCATGTGGTTTGCATGCTGTCTAGTCTTTGTTTAAAAGAGCAGTTTATATGGAGAGAATCAACAAGTGATGCTTTTTTATAATCCTGGAAGAGCTACAAACCCAACACCTCCAAAGTAACACAAATCACGGATGAAAGGAAGAGCCATGTGCTGGTACCACAGGTAAGCAGCCAGGCATCTGCTTTAACAAGGAGAGTTAAAAGGCCCCCAGTGAGCACACCCTTGCTCAGGTTCCTATCAAACAGAAATTCAGTCTCAGGAGGATAAATTTTGTTTTCCTTGACACTTTTTTCCCTTGAGATTTCTTTCCAGTTTTCCAGCCATATGGTGCCAGTCTCAAAAATTCATGTCTGAGTCATTTATTTTTAATAGGTAAATACCTTTCTTCTGTCTCTCCTTTATTCAGGTTTTCTCAGTGGGACAAGAACCAATTTTTTGTTTGTTTGTTTTTTAGTAGAGAATGAGCCTCCCTGTGTTGCTCCCTTGAATGTGTGGAAGTTTTTCATTGAGAAGTCTTGCCAGAAGGGAAAGGCAGCCATGCTTGTCCTATCCCATGGGGTGGCTCAAGGAAGTGCCACTTTCACCTCATATGCAACACAAATATCCCTGCTGAAGTGGGGAAGTCCCTCAGGAACTGCATTTATGTGATAACATATTTTTGTTACAATATATATGTGTCCAGCTCCTCTTACAAAGTTCACCATGGTTTTCTTTCTGCTCCTGTATTGCAGCACTTTCAAATAAACTTCAAATCCCTTCGGCAGGCCTGTTGCTTCCCAGGTTTTCTGCTGTCATCTCTTGCAAGCTGGAAGTGAAGACTTTTATCTCATGGAAGGCAATACAGAGATAATGTGTGATCCTGGATGGGTTTGGGCTAAGTGCATCTCCTGTTTGGGTGTATTAAACTCACCAGCTGCACAAGAAAAGCATTCCTGCCACTGCCTTCCCCTGGCTCCTCTCACTGGGCTTCACCATCTTGGTGATAAAATATCCTCCCAGTAGCAGTCTGAAAGCAATGGAGAGAAGGTGCTTCCATGTCCAGCCTGATGCACTCAGTCTGGGCTGTGAAAGTGCCTGGATCACACCCTGTAGCTGGGTTGTTAACTGCTGTGATTAAATATGCTCTAGCATGTGTAAGCAAGTGGATGTATCCAGCTTTGGGAGAGATTTTGAATAGGCAGCTCTGGCAGTCCTCTCAGTTTCTCTCAACATGAGGATTTTCTGCTTTACTGGTTTATTTTTGGATATGCAGGCTGCAGAAAAAGGACTTTTGTTAATAGAGACATGCAGTCTCGTTTGTGAAAATAGCTTCATAAGTATGGGAGAACATTGTGCTGTTTTACTTAAATCTGCACATGTTTTGCTGACTTAGAAGTTGGTACTGCATTTCAAAGGCTAACTCACTAAGCCTGATTGGTGTCCTTTATCTTTTGATGCTTAAGAAGTTTTTCTTTCCAAAGTCTTCTTTTCTTTCAAGGCACTTCAATAAAAAGTCTTCTTTCACCCACCTTCAGAACTGCATGTAACATCCTTCAATTCCCCCTGATTTATCTTCTGTATTCTCTTGACTCAAGGCAGATCATAAATTTGCCCTAATTTATGATCTGGTGTATTTTTTTTTTAAAATTTATTTCAATTCTGCATTTTCTGGGACATTTATTTCACCCTAATGGAAGTAATATATCTATTGGGGTATGTTTGTCCAGTATACTGTGGTGTCCTACCATGGCAATGGGGACAATGAAGGCAGCAACTAGAAGGAGAATCAACTGATTCCTTGCTTATATTTCATCAAGCATCTGGATGTGTTTTATTTTTCCCTTGAACTACTACTACTTACATGTTCAAATGCAAAAAAGTGTGTTTAAAAATAAAGTGAAGGGTCAAACTCTGACCTTGTTTTCTGTGGGAACTGCACTTATGTGGTGCTCAAGACCATTTTCTGGTCAGAATTCCAGAGTAGAAAGAAGAATCTTTTTTATTTTATTTTCACTTTTTTTTTTTTCTGCAGCAGTAGTTACAGGCTAAAAGACACACTTATGTCTTGTTTGAAGGCTTTAAAACAAACCACAGTTTTCAGTGACAGTTCTGGGACTTGTATATCACTTCATTTTTCTACTTTCCTTCTAGCTTTTTGTCACCAAAAGTTTTTGCAGGAAAAGAGGATTATTATTATTAACTTTAAAGAGGTCATCTTCTCCTGCTTCATATCCCTCTCTCCTTAAACCATTATTTTCTGTTTGTGACATCAAATTGTTGCTGTGATAGCAACTCAGAAATAGAAAAACATGACATCATGCAGGGAAATATTAATGTATCCAGGGAAATTTTAAAGGTGTCCTCGTTTTCCCTTTTTGTTTTCCCAAACCCTGATTTTAATCTGTTTGTCTGAAAAAATAATTCTGCAGACAATAAGCCACCCTCCTCCCTACCTCCCTACCTCCCTACCTACTATGTCCCTTGCTAACATGTATTTCTACCCAGATTTTTCCAGTTTTAATATGAGATGTTCAACATTGGCTAAAGATTTAAACTTCTAAATCAGGGTTTATCACAAAAATGCACCTAGATCATCAGCCACAGCCTCCCTGGCAAAATGCTCCATTGACAGCGACTTCTGCCAGGGTGGGATAAAGATTAGTTAATTCCATGCTCCTGATGGTCCTTTGTAGGACCCAGGGCACATCCTGTCTTCCCATAATTCTCAATTTATCTGAATAGGGGGAACAGGGAAGATTTGGACAAGATGTGGCTCTTGGTGTTTCCCCTCCTTCTGGAGATCAGAGGCTGGATACAGCAGGAGGGGAGAGGGTGGACAAAAGGCAAAGCTTCTCCATGTAGGAACAAGCAATCAAGAAACCTTGTGAGTGGTTGGTCATCTCCCTGATCCTCAAATTCGGAACTGAGATGATTGCCTGGTTAGAAAAAAGAATCAAATCAAGCACCAATGAATTTCCTCCAAAGATGTCACCCAAGCTTTTTCTGCTGACCTGCTTCTTACTCTGGCATTGTCCTAGGCTGATATGACCCTTATTGCTGCCTTTCTGTGGTGCTTTGCAGTAGCTGTTGCATTCTTTATTTCTGTACCAAATTTATTTTCTCATGGATTAATTAAGTCTCTTGTGGCCAAGCAAGGAAAGGGTGTGGGTCCTTCCTTTATATGGTTGCCTGTGACTGCCAAAGACTAGATTTAATTGCTCAACAGACTTCTTCCAGTCGTATTGCTGATACTTGTAGTTCAGGCTGAGCTCGTAGGAGAATCTGGATTATTGCCCTGACTATGCTTTACTTGCATTCAGGCCTGTGTTGGGAGGACTCTTGTAGTATGTTCTGAGAGTTGCAAGTACCCAGAGGAAGGAGCTGAAGGGAGCAGTGTACTGCCTGAAGTCCACACGTGTCAAGGATTTGAAGCCTTTGCATCCTAAATCTTCTGAATTTGATTTTTTAGGGAAAGACTTTCTCATTATCCATTCAGCAAAGGAGTCTCTTTGCATATCACAGTCTTAAAATAGCCTGAGGCCTCTCGACACTTTAATCATGAAACAGAAATTCAAGAATCAACAGGAGAGATTTTTGGCAGCCACCACCATCTTGCAGACAGTCCTTTCCTTATTTTCTCTATGAAACTCTTGCGGAATTTGGCTGAATTGGCTGTGGAACTATTCCTTCATTGCCTGCTTCTCTGCTGGGGTTTTGGAGACTTCATCACAGTTCTTCTAATCACCCCCTCCATGCTCTTGCTCCTTTGTTTGTTGTGTCTCTTTCATCAGGCAGGATCATGCAGTCTCTCAGGCACTGGACATGTAGAAGAATCCTCACTTTTATCAAATCTGCATGGCTGCTTTACTCCTCTGGCCAGGAGGCATTGCCCCGGCATGGGAACTGGAGAACAAATACTCAGGGCTCATGAAGGGACTGAGAGAGACTTACCAAAGCTGCTCTTCAGGTCTTCATCGCGGGTTCACATGGCCAAAGGGGTCTGAATGCAGCACAAACTATGACAGACCAGAGGAACCTCCTGCACTGCACCCTCAGTGCACCCTTTTTTGAAAGTGAAACACAGGGAACTGGTGCAATCTTCTCAAGGTAGCCCCATGGAAGGTCCAGGGGAGATGGGAAGATCCATACTGATCCCATGGTAATGAGCCCTGCATGGCTTCAGGAATGACTTACAAGGAAGGAAGACACCTCTGTCTACAAAACAAGAGAAGAAAATATGAGTCAAAATGGTGCCACATCAGTTTTACAGGCCTGCCTTAGAGATATCTTGATAGAAAAATTAGCAGCTAAACACACACAAATAATGGGAAATAGAAGGTTTAGAAAACATCACTGTGCTGCAGAGATAAAGAGATGCCATTGAATGTGTTTTAAAAATGGGACCTTTATCATCTTTATTTAATGGAAAAACTGATTGCATTCTCTTTTATATGGAAAATCATAAAATCATTGAATGGTTCAGGTTGGAAGGGACATTAAAGATTATCCCATTCCCAACCCCCACCTTCCTCTAGACCAGGTTGCTCAGAGCCCCATCCAGCTTGGCCTTGAAATCTTCAAGGAATGAGGCATCTGCAGTTTCTCTGGGCAACTTTTCCAGTGCCTCACCACCCTCCCAGTACCGAACTTCTTCCTAATATCTAATCTAAACCTGCTGTCTTTCAGTTTAAAGCCATTATCCTATCACAACATGCCCTTGTAAGAAGTCCCTCCCCACCTTTCCTTTAGGCTCCCTTTAGGTACTGAAAGGCTTCTATAAAGTCTCCCTGCAGGCTTCACTTCTCAGGGCTCCTTGGACTCCTCTTCCCTACAGTGCCTTATTGCATGGTGCTTTATCAATCAGATCCCTAGAGTGCCAAAATCTTCCCTCCTGAAGTCCAGGATAGCAGTAGTGTTACATATCCTCCTCACTCCTTGGGAAACTTGAGCTCCCCAAGATGGTCACTACAGCCCAGGCTGCCCTTGGGCTTCACATTTCCCACCAGCCTCTCCTTGCATGTGAGAACCAGGTCGAGTAAAACACCTGACTTTGTTGGGTCCTCTGTCACTTGGAGGAGGAAGTTATCAGTGCATTCAGGAGCCTTCTGAATTGCTCACACCCTGCTGTGTTTTCTCTCCAACAGATACCAGGGTGGACAGAGTCCTCCATGAGGACCAGAGCTTGTGAACATGAGGCTGCTCCTATCTGCTGGGTTTTTCGGGTTGGGTGACCTTTCACATACCTCACTGTCACCTGTCCTGCCCTCCCTTTATTCCTGACCCATAATTTCTTGGTCAGCTCTTCAACCATGCCCAGGTGCAACTCCACTCCCTCCAGCTGGTCACTGACATAGAGAGCAACACTACCTCCTCATGTCCCTCCTGAAGAGCCTGCATCCTTCCATTCCAACACCCGAGGCACAGCAGCCATGTCTCCATGATGGTGATAAGGCTGTAGCTCTGCAGGCACACAGACAACCCTTACTCCTCTCATTTATTCCCCAAGCTGTGCTAAACAGGGATATTTAAGGTGGACCCCCTGATGAAGATGTCTCACTGGCTGGGGTGGCAGGAATTCCTTTGTGCTGCCCTTCAGGTGCTCTCCTGATCCAGGCTCTGGGCATCTCTTGCTGGCCCTGGCATCAAACTGGAAGGGATGCATTGAGGGTCTCCTCCCCAGGAAACTTTAACAAACTTTAAAAACTTTGTCAAATATCAAGTTTAATAAACCCTTTAGTTTAAATAAAACAAGTGAAAATGAGGGAGAGGTAAATTGTTAGCTGCCTATTTAAAAACAAGGGAGCTGCAAGCCCTTATTCCAAAGGCTTTTGTTTCATCCTGCTCACTAACTTGTAACTCAAGTGGAATAATTAATTAATTTGAGGCACTCTGAAACATGCAAATGCGTTTCTCAGCATCTCCTGTAATCAATCACTCTACAGGGAGACAATTAATTTATCAAAATTAGGAATTCCTGATAGGGCTGTTTTACAGTTCCTATACCTGTAGAGAGGAAAACAAAACAATTAATTAAATAAAAGGGAGATTTTCTCCAAAGCAATGACTCCCTGGCTGAATAAAATTGAACCTCTTGTGGTAATGAATTTATTTTGGGCTTGGTGAGGAATGTGGTGATCTCCAAAGCTGAGCAGCTTCCATGGACACCAGTGCCCAGAAACTATGAGCTCTCAAACTGCAGGGCTGTTTCCAGGTGTCAGCACTTCCTCCTAAGCCATTCAGCAACATTTTGAAACACCAGCTTAATTTTAAACTCATTGGCTCACTGATTAACTGCTGAGGTACAGTTCCATGAGACACGTGGCCACAGGTACAGGACATCTGCAGGTACAGGCAGCTGCTCCCTCTGCCCGTGGTGTCACCCCCAGGCTGTGCTGGAGGTCACGGTGCCCACAGCAGCCCTTGTGGAAAACATGACTTTTCCCTTGGCCCTGGCGGAGGGGGAGCCACCATGCCTGAGAGGGCTGAGGATGTCCACAGGACTCAGCTGTTTCACAGCCTCCAGCAGCTCTTAGGTGCACATTCATTTACAAAATTTGATATCTTCATGGACGATTGTCTGGAGCTCAGCTCAATGGAGCCCCAAGCCTGGGGCTTTTGAGTCGTCCTACAATCCAAATATTAGATAATAATTTATAAAAGTAAGAATAGGAAAATTATCTAACCCAAAGCTTGCCTCAAACTCTGTTAAAATCAGTGAGGTTTTTTTTTTTTTTTTGAAGCCATAGGAAATTTGATTTGGTTCTTGAGAAAAATTATTTTTTCCATGAAAGAAACACTAGAAATAAGTTTGTTGTTCCTGCATTCAGGTACGGGATTCTTCCATATTTTCTCTCCATAATGAAGAATTATAGACTTATTCCTAATCAGTTACCAGCAAGGAGTGAAGAACAGATCCTACACACTAAGCTTTATCAGAGAGATAATGAAACCCACATGACATTTGAGGGCGAGCTTTGAAAGCCTTTTCCTTAGATAAGCTATCATCTGCTCTGTAAGCAAAACTGTTGTGACTCTGGGTTTCTTCCCCCCCTTGATTTTCATTAACATAACCATTTGCATAAAAAGCAAGATTCTTGTTTCTGAAAAGTCCATATTCTCCTGCTGCTTGTTTCCCCCTACGCCCCCAAAGTTTTCATTCTCTGTTGGCAACTTGATAAATCACTTCCACTAAACTCAATTATGGTATCACCAACACAGCTTTATCACTTCAGGTGATAAAGAATAAGCAGCAAGCACAGCCACAAAACCTGCAGGAGTGCAGATTATGTTTCCATGTCATTTGCTCCATTAACAGCTTGTATGGAGTGTTTGAAAAAAAAAAAAAAGGAACAAAAAGAGGACATGATAGAAAGAGATTATATTCTTTACATATCTCAGATGCTTACAGCCAAGGTAATGCATAAATTATGAGCCTCCGGTAGGGCCTTCTGAGAAAAGTGGAAGGACTTTCATCAGCTTCAATGAGTTTCTGATGGAACAATGCATTTGGAGTGAAGCAGAGTACCATTATGCAATGAAAAAAATTGGAAAGAGGAAAAAAAAACCAAGCGAGCAAGAAGAGAAAAAAAGGCTGCAGGCATTTTTGCTGACTTGAATATGAAGGTTCACAGCAGAAGCAGAAACAGATCCATATCTAAATGGAAATGAGGAAACCACTACATCTGAATGAGATTTTGCTGATCCAGTCTAATTAACCTGGTAAATGTTCAGATACTTTAGTAATTAAACTTTAACTTTAGAAGCTAAATTGCTTCTAAATAAGCTCCTGGGATTTACTTTGGCATGGAGATCAACAGTATTCTTGTCTTCTACACTACAAGAGTATGGAATAGGATTCTGGTAGCCATCATTATTGTCCAGGCCACCACCAGAAACACATTTCGAGAGGAAGAGATCCATATTTAACTGTAGTCAAGAAGACCTGTGCAAAAAAAAATAAAAATTAAAGAATTGTGACTAGCAAAATTTAATCTAGTATTTAAATCATTAAGTGCTACAATCAGCTTGTGCTACAAAATAAAATGCCTTGTGGGAAAGTTAGGGGATGAAACTTCAGTGATAATGACAGGTTACTGAGAAAGAATAATGTCTGGTTAATAGTCACCATCCAAAGTATGTTTAAATATTTCTAAAATAGAGGCACATTGCAGCTTGGAAAATACAAGGAGTACCTGTAAGACAGGACACTCTATCCCAGGCAAGCTGTGAGAGTGATTATGAGCAGCCTCCTCAGCACAACTTCCCAGGGCAGTGTTGCACAAGAAGAGGAGATCAAACAGATGCAGTCACTTTGACATTTGTCTATGCAGCATGTCCAAAACCACTCTGCAGAGATGCCCAGGTATGGGGTCCATGCTGCACAAAGAATGAGAAAATCCTGGAGAGAGCCACAGGAAAACAGTCCAGGTGACCCTCAGCCTAGAGACCAAGCCTGCCCAGGTATGGCTTTAGGTAGAAAGGCTGTTGTTCTCACCTAGGAGGGATCTTAGCAGCCTTATGTTCTTGCAGACAGAAAAATCTAAGGAGGGAATGGTGGGATGGTATAAAATTACAGACAAGGGATAACGAGATCCAGAGAGTAGAAATTTCAGTCAGGTGAACTCAAGCTTAACACAAGAACTAATCTCCTACTGCTAAAGTTAATGGGATGTTTCAGAGTCTGAAGAGGAAAGAAGGTGGGCACCTCTGTCAGTTTGCAGTAACACATGCCCTTTACAACACGCTGCTCTCTTTGGACCAAGTGCACATAATCCATACAGGATCACAGAGTGGAAAGCAGGCACGAGGGACCAAGGCACGGGGGACCAGGTGCAGAGAGGATTTTGGGGAAGATGAGATCTGGTACAGGCATATACTTGTTATTTGCACTGCTGCAGGTGGCTGTATGGATGAGAATGCAGTGATTTCTCTCTCTGGTGCCTCCTTGCTGTACAGATGGAAATGCAATGATTCCTCTCTCTGGTGCCTCCTTGCTCCCCAGAGAGGCTGGGGAATGCCACAGGTCCAGGCAGTGCCAGCACGTGCTAGCTAATAAGGCCATTAGTGCAATGAAACTCTCTGCATCCAGGCTTTGTGCAGTTTCCTGGGGGGTTCTGGGGGGATATTTTTATCCTGCCAATGTTTGTCTACTGTATATGTGTTTCAGAGAAAGGCAGAAAGAGGAAATTTTATTCCAGCAGGGCAGAGTAAATCCAAACAGGATGGATCACAGCACACCAAAGCAATCATTTAGTGCTGGGAGATGGTATCAAGACATCTTTTGCATTTTATTTAGCCCACTGAGAGATAGAGAACTGGGCCAGAAGAAACTTTTGGGTAACATGTGCTGGTGACCACCATGCTGAGGAGAGGCCACCATGGGTGTGCTGATTCCTGCTGCCCACTCCTGTCTGTCACCACCACAGCCTCCTCAGCTGATGAAGCCCAGGTTTGCCTCTGTCTCCAAAGAGGAGAGGTCCAATGGGATGCAGTGCCATGGAGGGAGTCAGCTTAGGTTTCCTGACTTTTGGGCACCTGAATGCTAAGCAAAAATGAAGAGTTTTCAGTTGAGAGTTGGCGTCCTCCTCAGCTTCCTGCTGAGCCTGGGTACAGCCCTTTAATTAGTGGGAAATAATTGCTTTCAACAGAGGAAGAGGCTGTCAAGTAGTATGGGAAAAATTACTTTTGATTTAGCAGAAGTCATTTCAACTTGAGGTGTCCTGTAGGAAGTAGGTGCAGGTATAAAGCCAGCATTTCTGAGAGCAGGATATGTTGTCTTTCCAGAAGCATTCCCCCTTCACAGGGGACATGTCCTATTTGGACAGTGGCTGGAAGACAGGAGATGAAAGGCTGCTGAGTTTGAAGTTTCCTACTAGCTGGCACCACTCCACCTTCCTGCTGCATCAGAAGAGTGGCAGCAGCCAGTGGGGTGGGATCTGCCAGGGCAGGTTTAGGCTGGTTTTGAACCTGAAGAAGGCTTAGGATGTGCAAAACCTCTTGCCTTATTTGCTTATCAAAGGAGTTAGGCTTAGCTTTCTAAAAGAAGCTGGCACAGATTGAGCTCATCTCAGCCCCACTGATATCCAGGAGGAACTGGGCTCCTCTGTTCCTGGACCTCTTTGAAAATCCCAAACTTCCTCTCCCCTCCTGCCCCTAGGGGACTGGGACCATCTCAGAGTGCTTACTTGTGACTTATTTCATAATGTAGCAAAATAATAATGATATGGCAGATCTTGAAACCACTAACTCCAACAACTAGTGTGAGGTGGACTTTGAAGAGCTGGCGATCGTAAATGGTTAACTAACAAGTGTTTACAGTGCCTCATGATAGTTGCTGGCACTAAGACAAGGGCAGTAAAAAGTGAATTAGATGAAGATAAATGTGAGACACAGGCAGAAACAAGTACTCTAGCAGATGTGTGTGGAAATTAATGGGGTGGTGATAATAACAAATTCTTATTCGCCACACAGTAAATGTGTCTCTTGATAATCGGTTTCCAGCAGAATACCAACAGGGCATGCAGGAGACAGAAACCTAAATGGGGTGACATCTCCACATTGCCAATGCATTGGAGGGACACAGAAAAGCTCAAAAAACATAGCTGGAAAAGTTGAGTTTGTTTTGTCCCCTGCAGTCTTCAAGATTTTATTTTCTGAATCTGTGACCAAGTCTCTTGACAAACAAATCCCCAGGGCTACCAGGGAAGATTTCTCCCAACTCGAGCTGAGATCTTGGCCCTGTTCCAACCACTGCTGCAGATATCCTGTCTGATGTGGAGCAGACAGTCACCACTGACCCCACATGTCTGCTCATCTACCAAACTGGGATGTGAAAGCTCCCACACTGCACAATGCTTTGCCAGATGTGTTGTTGAACTTCATGTGTTTATGTTTGTGAAAAGAACATAGGATGAAAGGCATTGCAGAAATGCAAGATATGATTTGTTATGATTTAAAAGCCATTCTGGTTTAGCAATGCTACTTTCAAATATTTGCATCCTGCAGGCATTTCCAGATAAGGACTCAAGCCCAGCTTTTCTTTTCCAGT
Organism: Petroica traversi; assembly: GCA_025920805.1. Lineage (NCBI taxonomy): Eukaryota > Metazoa > Chordata > Aves > Passeriformes > Petroicidae > Petroica > Petroica traversi. The sequence continues at coordinate 516,205 of JAHLSL010000014.1, read as the reverse complement.
ACCATTTTTTTTTTTTTAAGAAGAAGAGTAGTTTCCAAATCCTTTGGAAATGGAACTTTGAGCTTGCCTGCTGCAGTCTGAGTGACCACAGGGACCACACTGTGGCTCCACAGGCATGGAGGCATGGAAAGCAGTCCCTGTTCTTGCCTCTCTTCCCCATGTGAACAGACCTTGTTCATCCTGCACACCATCCTTGTGGGCATTACAATGAAGGTAACACCAACTGAGCTGGGACATTTTGCCAATGTGTGTGGAGCTCGGACTGTAGCAGGGCAGGAGGGCATGGTGACTGGTGTCACCGTGGTGGTAACTGTAAAAAGGACCCACTTTTTGGGTCCTACTGTAAAAAGGATCCCACTGGTACCTGGAATTCCTTCCCACTTACCTGAAGGGAGGTTTGGGTGAATGTGAGAATAAATCCTGTGGAATGTCTCTGAGCCCCTGCTAAAAATCCAGTAATTTGAATGAGGATGGGGGACTAAAGACAAAGGCAATGGAATTTACACACTTGTGTCTTACAGTCAGAAATCCCTGCTCAAAATCTTCCTGCTGAGAGCACTCTGGTCACATGTGATGGTGCTGCTCAGATACTCTGGACTCTGGCCCCTGGCCCCTTTTTCCTGGCCTCCCCATGTTCACCCACATCAGTCCTGGGCCTCCTCGGGCTTGGGTAATGAGGAGTCAGCAACTGAGAGCAGTACCCAAAAAAATCCCCCCCAATCCCCACCTGACTTCAGGCTACCAACAATGCAGCCCAATCAAATACATCTAATTTCCCAGCCACCACTTCTTGCACACATGACCTTTTAAAAGGATTAAATTAAAAGAACTCCCAGAGCTAATCTAGTGATGATATGATGAGAGACAGGAGCTTGAACACATCCCAGAGGTGACTGATCAGGTTTCCTAGGATGTATTATTTATGGGGCCATCTGCTTTAGTCAAGCATTGAAGTCTGAAGGGGTGAGGATTTTGACAGAATTCACTCATTTAACTGGGACAGAATGATGGTGGAAAAGGTGCTGTGGTTTCTTGCCACTCTGCCTCCCCTCTCCAAAAAGTGATGCTGTAGTTATTTATGGAATAAAGCTGGCAGCAGGGTACCTCTGTATCAATGCCTTCAACAAAATGCTGCTGAGCTCTGAGAAGGGGACACGTGCCCTCACAGAAGGGGCCATTCACAGCAGGGTCCATTAGCATAAGGGAGAGAGGTGCAAATATGTTCCAGTCTGAGCTACTGGTACTGTGAAAAATACAGAAGCATAAACAGAGCCATGGCTGGAATGTGTGGAGGCAGGGGGGCAGCCAGAAAGAGGCAGAGTCGGCAGGAGAACAGGAAGAATTTCCTCAAAATAAATTATTTAGTTACTATATAGCTCAGTGACTGCAGGATCTGTTTACAGCAATTACAGACAACACAAAGCAAAATCACAAATATAAAAATGGAATCTGTCTTTCTGATTTAGGCTGATATTCTATTTAAATAATATGGGTCAAGCAATCTGAAATAAAATATCTTCATGAACAGAATTCCCTTCTGTCCATCTCCCACAGTGCTAAAAGTAGTCACCTTCTGCTGACATTTCCCCACAACATGTGAGTTATCAGATTTCTAACCTCAGGGTAATGTCTAAGCCTTTCTTAGTGATCAGGAGTGAAAGTTGTCTCAAAGCTTTGGTTGGGAAAGTTCTACTAAACCTTTACACAGAAATTTGCTGGAAGCTTCTTGTCAGTTTGCTGCCTGCTTTCCAGTAATTCAGACTAATGACTAGTCAACACCCCCATTTTTTTGTTTTTTTGCCTTTTGCATCTGTCTAGATGGAGCTTTCTGCTCCAGTTACTGGTTTAATAACATAAGGCTATGTACTGAGGCAAAATTCTCACTCAGTCTTACTTGATTTTTCTCTTGACTGTTTTCCAAATCCTTATTTTTTAGTTTTTGAAAAACATTATTTGAGCAACTAGTTCTAGCTTATAAAGATTTGTACTTCTGAATAGGGATATTGTATCAGAACTGTTCTTCTGGACACCGGGCTTATGCAGGAAAGTTTTGATTACTAAAAATGCAGACTTAGAGTCACAGGTTATAAGAAAAGTGGCTGTGAACAACATCAGAAATCCTTTTATGCAGTTTTTGCTTAGCTGAAATTTTGGGTTCTGTTTCATGGGAGGTTTTCCCCAGAGTTGCTACCTATCAGTGTTTTACCAGACAGACAGGGAATTAGACCTCTGTCTGACAGGTGATTTGCTGTATCATCCATGTGCTGAATGTTCAGGCTGGGAAATTCAGCCCTCAGGAGCCTGGATTAAGCCATTTGGCAGGATTGTTCTTGCTCATGAGCTTCACTGAGGTTTCTTTCTGATGTAGCTGCCATCTCACTTCACCCCTGGCAGTGGCACACTGGGGCATAATTGGGCTTTTCTGGCTGGAGGGCAGTCATGGATCCTGGCAGCCAGGAAGAGGGAGCAGCAAAGCCCACCCATGAGTGGCCTTCAGCCACAGATGTAACATCAGCTGCACCTCCACGAGGGACTGTGGCAAAGGGCTGGTGCCCTCAGCATCCCTCTGTGGAAGATGAGGGCCTGGGTGCTGGGAGCTGGAGGTGTGCAGCAGAGGGTGTCACATGAAGCCCCATCCATGGGGCCATGCCTGTGTCCCTTGAATACTGCCCAACGTCCATGAAGGCAACTCCTTGGCACATGCTTCAGCCTCTAAATAGCCAGCAAGGTGTGTGCAGATGATGCATACGTGCATCTTCTGCATGAAGGTGAGTGTCTGGAGACAACAAAGGACATGCGCTCTCTTCTTGCTGCAGGAGCTGGAGTCAGCAAGGTGACAGCTGCTGGAGTCCCTTTTTGTTCCTGTTGTTGTAAAAATCATACTAGTGGCAGATTTCTCTCTCCACCTCCCAGCCCAAAAGTGTCCCAAAGACTGCATTTCTCTCCCAGATAGATTACTCTGGTTGGCAGCCCTACACCTACTTCAGGGGAATTACTCACAAAAGACAAGACCTTTGGTGTTGGGGAAGATGAAATAGGAAAGCCTTATAGATATGATTACCTTGCAAAAGATGCTGAAAATATGGAAAGTATAATCAAAATTGAGATGAAGACAAGGTCTGAGTTGAAGAGTAACTAAGAAACAATGGTATAGCTGGCTGAAGGTAATCCTCCTTCTTGACAGAACAATACCCTCTGCCTAGGCAGGTCCAAAGGTCAGAACAAACCATGCCTGCCTGGTAGAAGATTCCCAAAAGCAGTTTTTTAAGGTTTAAAATATAACCCTGTATGGTAATGCGATGATTCTTATAGGTTGCATGCAAATATTGTAGAGTTCGTAACTTGTCTCAGATTGGTTAAAGAGAATTAGAATATTCAACAGAGAAGATGATTTATTGTATTGTAAACGGCAAATCGGCCCTTTTTTACTCTCTCTTTTTGCCTCTTTCTCTCTCTTTCTCTGGCCTGCTTTGAGCTGCGTCTTGCAGCCCAGCAAGCCTCTCCCACCCATGTTCTTTCACAATAAATTCCCATGTTCTAAACCCATCTTTAGAGATCTCTCATTTCTATTTTACCCTCATAACCAAATCCCACAGAGTTAATCCTATACTTTGGGCCAGACGGAGGGACAGGGATATTAAAGTCATTGCAGGACAAAATACTGGAGGGGCTTGTCATCTGGGTGGCTTTTGAGCAGGCATCTCTGCAGAGACTTTTTAATTTTCCAGGAAAATGTTATGAGAGTTCCTTAAGGAATACCTACAGCAAACAAGCCTCCCTACATGTTGGTACAGCCCTTATCATAAAGTATCTTGCTGCTTCCACCATACAGTTAAAGAAGGGGTGAATCCTCCATTACTGCTGGGTTAGTTTTTTGCCAGATTATTGTGACAGATTATTCTTCTGGTGATTTGGTAATTTAAGGTGTGTGAGTGATGACACATGATGTTGGAGTCAAGGTGGTATGGGCAGTGAGAGTGGGCACTGGAAGGGATGAAGGGAGGAGAGAGGCTCTTCTTGGTGGTGAGATGTCACAGTGTGTCTCAGTCTCATCTGGCTTGGCTCTCAACACTGCATTGGGTTTTCCTGCCCCTGTGCTGTGTTCCATTCAGTCAGAAAGAGAATGAATCAGGAGACCAAGCAAAATGATGGAAAGGTTGTTTCTCTCTTTTTCTTTGGGTTATTTACTGCCAAAGCTGCTTCCCTGATCCAGACCACTGCACGACTCTATGAAGAGTTGTGTAGGCAGACTCAGAAACATGAGGAAAAGCAGGGCAGAGTTTGCTTGATCCGCCTTTGCTGTTAAAAAATCATTCACTGCATCGGAGCTTCACTGATCAGACCTGAAGCTAAATTTTATTTTTCTAAGAAGGCATCTCCTCAAGTAAGCACTGATGTTTTCTGTGGAGTCAGCAAAGAAAAGGCTTTTGGTGGCTTCCAGGTGCTGTTCCTTTAGGTTTAAAAATCTGTGCCAGGTGGACTGGGTTTTGCTGAGTAAACGGCAAGCCACAGTGGTGGTATTTTTGGTGTCTGCATCATGTTACTTCCAAGTGGTGGCACTAAGGAAAGCCTCTCTTCCCAATAACCCTACATGAATGTGGACACGTCTGGAGGTGAGCCCCATGTGTAGTACCTGGGCCCCTATGGACTGCATGCAGCTGCTTTGCCACTGTATGTCCCATGAGCATGAATATTCACCCTGATGTGGCCAGACATTCTGAAGTATGACCCAAAGGGTACATCCACTTCCACTGAATGTCTGGATATGTATCTTTTCTTAGCCATTCTGGCACTAAAAGTACGCAATGTGCCTGCAAAATACAGCTGTAATTGCATCAAGTGTTTCTTCAAATTGATTGCAATTTCATAGGGCTATTTGCAACATTATTGGGACGTCCCACTGAAAAAATATGCTTTTTAGAATACAGATTCTGCAGTCATTGGCTGTTCCTCATACATATTCAGGTAAGTTAATTTGATATTATTGGTGTCCTTCTTATTTATTTCTCTTGGATCATCCATAACAAGAGGTTAAAACCACTGCACTCATGGTAAAAGAGTTTTGCTGCCACAGCCTTGTGAAGTTTTGAGCATAATTGGTGTTTACCAGGAAAATGGGTCTTTATGAACCCCAGCCTTGTTCCCTGCAGCAAGGGGAGCCTGCTGATCACGCCTTTGGCCTCTGGCCCTCTGGCTGACCCCAGGTGTGCTGTCCCTGCTGGGTCCCAGCCCTGCTGCACTGGCACATACTGGCACATACAGCACATACTAACTCCCAGCACCTGCAAGGAATTAAAGAGCTCTGAAATGCTCCCTGGAGCTGGGTGCTCATAGTACTGCACAGCCGACACAAAAGCTGAAATTCCTTTCACATGAGAACATGGGCACATCTGCTTGCAATCATCTTCCTCCAGGCAGCCGACCTGATCAAGGAGAAACGTGATTCTCCACACTTGATCCGAGGAGTAGACGCCTACAGCCAAGGGGCTGGGATTGGGGAGAGGCAGAATAAACCTCCCTTTCACACCCGGCATCCCCAGCAGTCCCGTGCTCTCAGCCTTGGTTGCTTCTTGCCCTGCTTGCAGGAGGCAAGGCATGCTGAAATAAAGAGAAACTTGTTCTGTGGCAGGAGAGGTCATTTCTTCTGGCCAGGCACTCCCATCCGGGGAAGGAGACAGGAAGCGTATTACATTAAAGGTAAACTGATAAAATATTTGTCTGCTGGAGGAAGGGGAGGAATGTCAAGAACGTGTTAGTGTTCTTTAGAAAAAAAAATAGCGTGGCGTCTTACTCCTTCCCTGACAACAACTGCGGGGTGTCATAAAAGAACATTTTTAGCCTTCAGTACGCTGTAGCCTCATGCAGGGCATTTTCCTTGCTGGAAGGATGCTCTTTGTCTGCACGCCTGTGTGTACACACCGGGGTGTGACTGCACGCTCTGCAGCCGAGGAAATGACTGAAAGGATTAGAAGTGAGTGGACATAGAGGGGATTTTAGCGGAGTATCTGGGAAATCTACTGTTTGTTTGTTATTACTTTCTTTGTTGCAGCTGACAAATGAGAAAACAACTTTAAAAAATTCACTTCTTTGATGAAAAGTGCAGTTTGTAACACAGATGTCTTATGGTTTGTGTACTTCTGTGGGTTTGTCCTGTTCCATGTTAAAACTTGCTTTTCATGCTGCTACACAAAAGGACTGAAGAAGTAATTTATAGGTACAATTAAGAATGCCATGTTTGAAGAATAAAGGGGGAGTATTTGTAACAAAAACAAGCTTGATAATTGAGTGGCTCAGCTTCACAGTGATTCCTGAAAGCAAATTGAAGGCAGCAGCCACAGTGAACTTTTAATCTTCAAACCTGATCGTGAGTTAATATGTTTGTATAGGCTTGATTGCCCCACCTCCTCAGGCTGGATTTTACCAGCTCACAGTCCAGATAGCCTGAAGACTCGAGCCAGGTTTGCAGAGGACATTAAAAACTCAGTGATGCAGTTGCAGTGCTTCAAGGGCACACGTGTCCCAACCCAGCCACAGCATCCTTACAGCTGGACTGATTAAAATGGTCAGAAGTGACAATTCAGCACAACCCTGCAGGAAAATGCTGTGCTGCAGGCTGGGCAAGAGGAACTGGGGCAAGGCAGCCTGCTCTGTGTATGCTGTTTGGAGGCATGTGATTAAATCAGGCATGGGCTGCTCCTAAACTCTCTGAACTGAACTCTTGCTAAGGCCTCCTAAGGTCTTGGTTTCAGACAAGCTATATTCTTGGCCTTAAATAAGTGTATAATAAAGAGGACAGTTCCCATAAAAAAGTCTTACTTTGGACATTTTAAGAATCTGTCTTGTTTAGGGAAGTTTTGATAGGGTGGAAGAACATCATCCCTTAGCAAGTGCAGAGAACAGCGATGGACTGATAATGTTAAAAAAAAAAAAGGCATGCAAAGGTTCTGCATTTTTTACCATTGCAGTTTATTGACATATATTCACGTTCACATGTAGAGTTTTAAGGTGACTGCAGAATGATCTGTGCTAGTGCATGAAAATTCAAAGGAAGACATCTGTCATTGAAAACAGTAGGAAAAAGCATTTATTTAGCACAGGCTGATATACAGAAACATTTGCATGCTGTGTTTGGCTTGATTTACTATAGGGAAGACTTAATGATGTACAGAATGTCTGTCTGTAAGAAACAGTGCGGGGTCTGCTGTTTTCTGGGGCCTCACACGTGAATGTTCATTTGGGTGTTGCAACACACTGACATTCTGTAATAAATCCACCAGGGCATTTTTTAAAGGCCTCAAACTCAATGTATTTTTTTCATATGGCTTCGTTGCCTGTGAATACTAATGTGGATATCTATACAGAGATGAGAAACTTTCTGATGACAGACACAGATGGGATGCCTTTAAGGCTGTGTCAGTGGCCTCTGAAAATATTGATTGCCAAGTGTGGTTTCTGAGAAAGGATGCTGAAGCCTTCGGAATTGAACAGCTTACAGAGTATGCATCAAAACTGGATTTTAAGTTATAGGAAGGATAAGCCCCTCTGTCAGTCCTTCCATGTGGCAGCCACTAACTCTGATGGTTGGGTCTCAGTGTTGCTATGGGAAAATGCACATCAGTGTTCCTTTGCTTTGTGAAGGCTCTGCTTCCAGAGAATATTCACTCACCACTCAGATTTCATCCTCAGCCGGTGGATGAGTTTTCATCCTCGGCAGGCGGCACAAGTCTTTAACTTTGGGGAGCAAATGGAATTTGTCAAGGCCTTGTAAAATCACTTTTGCCCGTTGGTCTTTCTAAGGTTATGCCACTGCCCTTTACCTCCTCTGCCTCTTACTTGCAGCCTCTCTGCTCCTTGTAGTGCTGTCATCAGCCACCATCCTTTCTCAGGTATTGCCTGAGGCAACTGCTCAGCAATTGATAGGAAAATGGTAGTAATGGTTAGGTTGGAGGAAAGTTGGCTTCAGCTGGCATTTTTGTATAAATTTGGAGAAATCCATTTTACAGGTGACTTGTAAATGTACAAACTCTACACTACACCTGTCTTCTCCTTCCTTTTACATCTGAGAGAGATACATTGATTTTAAGGCTGGAAGACATCGCTCTGGGCTGACCACGTGCATAATTCAGGTCCTCTGACATCCCTGTATAGTCATGTTTCAGGATCAAGCAGAGTACCTTTGACAGAGACTGTCTTTTGACAGGAGGAAAAAACCTCTCCTTGATTAAGAAAGATCCAGTAGTCCAAGACAATTCTTTAGAGCTGTTTCAGTATTGTTAACATCCATCTGATATTTCCTTTTAGAAGCTAGTCTCTGAGCCCATTACACATCCAATTAGGTTAAAAGGGTTTCAAAGGGAGGCTGCTCCACTACCCGTACATGCATTGTCTGTGCTCAGAATTCAAATATCAGTAAGCAAAATACATATGTTTCCTAAGTGTAATTGCTCTTGTCATAAACTCAGCCACAGATCATTTGGGATAATTTGTTCCTGAAGTTGCCTACGTAGTCTGGAAAGGGAATAGAAAGATATATTTTCCAACATATTAGCTATGCAGAAAATGTTCTTAGATCTTTGATTAATATTCCTAGTTTGGATTGTTTATTTACATATAAGAGTTTAGTTCTCTGTAATGAAAGCTTATTCTTAAATGAAAATATATGGAAACTGGAGATGAATAGGAGAGAGACACCTCGGATGAAATAATAAGAGGTAGAATTTGTTCATAATGAAACCAAAATGAAGATATTCCTTCAGCCTTTGTTTTAATCTGTTTCTTTTTTTAGCCTTGCCTGGAGTTGCCTGTGCGCTCGCAGGGAAATCAATCTATGCCTTGGGCAGTGAGATCTTTCCATGGCTAGGGAGACTGATTGATTGTTTCATATATTGAGACTGTAAGTTTGATGAGAACTCTATAGGAACAGTGACAGCAGTGCAGATTTGATGGTTTTGGCTTCTTTACTAAAACACATACCTTACAACATATATTCCTTCTCATCAGATAAAAAGTTCTCTCTCCACTCTGTATTATTCTATTCTTTCTGCTGTGTATTTCTTGTCTCTTTTGTGTATTTCTTTCCTTCCTCTCTAAACATCTCAGTATGGATTGTTTAAAGTACTAAATAAAATTGGTAAGTCCTGTAAGATTAGTATCATGGAAAAGCTTTTCCATGGACATATATAGTGGCTTTGTAATGATCCAGTGATTTGGTTGTATTTTTTAAGCATAAAATCATTTCTCATGACATGACAAACTCAAACCCCATGATGAAAATTTAATATGAAGTTATCAAGGGAAAAGTGTTTGGTTTACTAAATCCAAGGACAACTACTGTATTTAAATTAGCAGAACCAGGACTTTTCTTGTCCAGGTAGCTAAACTTTGCACAGCAGCCAGCCAGGCTCAGTCTCTGAAAAATGTACTCCCATGATGGGTACAGTGTTCTTCAAAGTATGACTGATCTGTCATTGTCTCTTAATTTGATAAAACAAAACAGCAGAAAGCTTCAAATCTCCACCCTGTTGTCCAGGGAAGCATTGGAGTCACTATCCCTGGAGGGTTTTAAAAGATGTATGGATCTGGCACTTAGAGACATGGTTTAGTGGTGGACTCGACAGTCCACCAGGTCTGTTGTTGGACTCCATGGTTTTAAAGATCTAACATTCTTTGAAGCAAAAATCCCTGAGGTCCTCTTTAAAATAAAAAAGGAGTCACACACAAAGATTTGTAATGGCAGATCTTGAGAGAGAAGGTAAAAGAATTTTGTTTGTTTTTGGTAAAAGTAAGTGATTAAATTGCTCATTCTGACTTGAAGAATTACATCCTGAGTAATTCCTCTCTCTGGAGCTGATTAACTTTCAGATCAAAGTTATCTGGTCCGGCCCAGAAGCTGAGTGATCTGACCCAAGCTGTGGCTGTGTTGCCTACAAGGACATTTTTGAGGGAAGGGAAGGAACACGCTGGAGATGGATGGCAGCATCTTGGCTCCTCTGGGCCATCCTCATGGCAGGAGTTCAGGGCAAAAGAGCAATTATGCTGATGCCTCGAGGAACAAGCAGTGACTCTGAAAACCTGTCTACCTTAACAGGTGCAGGCACATTCTTCTGCTGAGTTGATGGAGAGCCAGCATGAGTTCAGGAGTTGTGCAGTCCTACAAGGAGAGCTAATGTGAGCTGGGTCAGGCCCCATGCTGGGATTTGGGATGAGAGACCAGCAGCCTTCCCTTCTGTCACTCACCAAACACAGGCCCAGGAGAGCAAAGAGATGGGGATGAAATTTCCACCTTTCCAGGGGAGCCACATTTCTGTTGGACAGCGTTTTGTGATATCCAGGCAAAGAGTGGGATTTAATCTTTCTGAGATAAATGGGATTCCATAGGGCTCTTGTGATTAAAAATGCATGTGTGCATGGATATTTGCAGGGCAGGTGCTTAAATGATCACAATGGGCCAAAAGCCTCCCCTCAAATTTCCATAGCCTGCAGCCACCTGCCCTTTGAAGTGACTGCATCCAGGGACAGCTGGCTGCAGTGGGCCTTCACGGGGGAAGATTAAAGATGTCACGATCTCTTAGCAGCAGCAGCACAGAGAGAGTACAGAGAGTGCATTCTCCTGGAAACAAACTGAACTGTAAATCAGAGAGGTAATCCAACATCAGATGAGCAGAGGCACGGGCTTGGTCACAGGCAGGGCATTGGTGAAACTGGGAAACACATACATAAGGCAGAGCCAGCAAGAGTGGCCACAGAGCAGATCAAAAGAGGTGTAAGGTCATATGTGATAACGTCAGGAAGATAAGTGAGGTTTCTGCTCTGATAACCTGAGAATCATGCTCCAAGCTGGGATGCACTGCATGATACTAAGGCTCCCAAAGGCTCGTCTTTGACCTGAGGAGAGAGCAGTCCCCTGCCCCCGGCTGCGGGTGACTCTGCCATATTTTGTATTTTGACTGTTTGGGCAGATGTTTTGCATCCCGTGGGCCTGCCTTGGGCAGGCTGGCAGTGCTGCTGAAAACTGCAGCCCATGTGATTCCTACCTGCCTGAGAAGGCAGGCAGGGGAAAGCAGGTTGTTTTGTTTATGCAGAAAATGCCTGCTATGCTCCAGGCAATGTTCCAGCTCCTCTGCTTTGAAACGTTGGCATCACACTGAGCCAAGGGTGGCAGCAGCTCTCTGGGATGTTCCCATTCTCCTTCCTCATGAAAATCCTCCCACTTTCTCACATTTCAAATAAAGCCCCCATATTTTTAAAGCAGGTGCTCAGTAGGCAGGAGCTGTGTCCTTGCAGTCTCTGAGGCTCATGGCCATGCTGGTGAGGCTGGAGATGTGCAGGGCTTGCTCTGCTGCCCATTGCTGCAGGCTCCTGCTGCTGTGGGGGCTGAGGCACAGGGAGGGAAACCTTGGGCAGACCTATTTCAGATTCACCTGTCATGTCTCAGGCTCTTTGCTCCTCAGAAGGCAAACCTGTTCTGCCAGTAAACTTCCCTGCCCAGGTGAAATCCACTCTGGAGCATGCTCACATTTAACTGGTGTCATTGCTAAAGGGCTCACGACGATACTGAATTGTCCTGCAGGGACCAGCTTTAGGCACTGCCAAAGCCTCAAGACAGGAGAAGGAAAAAATCAGGTAGGATGGGATCTATGTGGAGTCAGATTGTCCCTCTCTCTGCAGCCACCTGCTCTGGGGGCAGTGCTTACCAAGCATCGAGCTTTGCCAAACCAGCTTCCTGGTGAAGCCTGAGGAAGGAAATAATGCATGATGAGGATTTGGTTGAGGGCCCAGGAATAGCTGGCAACCAGAACAGAGCTTCTGGCATTAGTGTTGGACACTCTTCAGGGAAGGGCTGGATCACCCAGCACCACTGGTGACATGATGTAGCTCAAGGTCAGATAGCTTTTTTTATAATATATGAATAACACCCACACCCAGAGAAAACCTAGAGTTTTGGGGAAGAACAGAAATGTGTACAAATCATTAGGACAACAATAATCTGTAGGGAAAGGGATGTTAAAACCAAATTGTTAAATTTAAGATTCTTGAGACTTTGCATTTTCCAGTGTTTGAGTGGGTGCAGGTTTTTTGTTGGCTGGGTCTGGGTTGTTTTTGTTTGTTCAGGGGGTTTGTGTGCATTCTGGATGTGCATAATAAAATAAGGCAATGAACACAAGTAAAAAATAGCTCAGAAAGAAGAGTTAAAAAAATTTTAGAAGAATAAAAAATAAGTATCCCAAATGACAGCAGTAAAGGAAAGAATGATTTGAATGAGGTCATGTCGAAAAGACGGGTACTAGTGTACTACAATCCCTCTCCATCTCCCTTCCTGTTAAATCTGACATGCAGACTTGCTATATGCTTCCAGGTTTATCCTAAAAGTATGCTGGAGGTAGTGGAAGAGAAAAAGAAGGATTTCTTAGACAGAGAATGTTTTTATCCCTCTGTGGAAAGGAAGCAGCCTAGATCTGATAACGTTGCTGAACTAATCTGCTTTCTCACTGTGCTTATCACCAGAGCAGTAAGGTTAATTCTGCAGTGAGGGCAGCAAAGTACTGTCAGTTAGTGGAGGGAGGAGGATGGACAGACCAACAGACATGATTTCTTGTCTGGCAGGCTCAGACAGAAGCTGAGAAAAAAATACCAGTAGTAGCCAAGCAGGAGAAAAAAAAAAAACCCAACAACTTTATTTTAAGCTATTTTCTATGGAAAATATGAGCTCTAATATTTATTACTAAAATGGACCAAAGAAATAGCGCAACCAGGTGAGATGCAATGGCTGAAATGTGTCCCAAACCATGTGCCAAGGACAATGAGACTCACAGCTGACAATGAATAAACTTTTTGTAAAGAAAAGATGTTTGCCCTGGGACTTGGGGCTGGTACTGTTACTGTCAGGACATCTCTGGGCCAGTGGAAGAAATAATATGGAACTCAAAATATTTTGGAAATAACTGGCTGATGATTTAAATATTATTCCTTCTGTATGGAAGGAAAACAGTTTTCTTGGAACAGTTTTCTTGGAACAGGCTGCAGAAAATGATTTAGAGTGCCAAGTGCCTCTACCCTAAGGCGAGTGACCTGGACAATATGGCTGGGAGATTTGTAAAAACCTTATTAGCAGAAATTAATCATTTCCTGGGTGTTAGGAACACTGTTCAGTGCTGCTGTGTGATCAAATGGATCATTTTAGTGGATTGTTAAAATCTACACGGTGCTTATTTGCAGAAGATGAAGAGTCATCTGCACTCCCTGGCCATTTTCCAACTTATCTATTTGCCTATTAAGTTATGCTGACGTTGAGCCTCATTATTTTATCTTAAATCTCATTATATTTGATGGTGGGGTTTTCTTGGAAATCCAGCTTTGGGAGTCCTGTGATTATGTAAGCATTTAATCTACACTGTGTGTAAGACCATTATTCTGTTGAAACACTTAAAATCATGAATTCTAATAGAGAAAGAGGGAAAGAAACCAAGATCAATCTTTTTAATGCATTTTTTTCTTGGTGCAGAGAATTACTCAATATCCTTGAATAGCCATTACTGATACTATCTCTTACATTTTAATGAACAAACCACAGTTCTCTCAACAGCTACTGTGATGAGAGGAAAAAGCAGAGGAGTCTCTGCTATTCAGGTATCTCTTTGTACTAAATTTTAGGGAAAATATAGCAAAATAATAATAATAATAGTAAAACACTTGAAAATTCAGGATGTTTTGAGCCAGAGATTCTCCCTGGCCCCCCCCCCCCCCCCAGTTCAGATAATTTAAAGGTCTGAACTAATGCCTACATCATTTCAGGCAGCTTAAATTTAATGAACTTCTGGGCTTAAAACCAATTTGCATAAACTCATAGATCACACAGATGAAATGGGGTTGTCTGAATAGTCACCAACCTGCTGCAAGTTGAAGAGCTATTTAAAAATCTAATGCCTTCTTTGCTTCCCCCCAAAAACATACACTGAGTCCTGCAGGCTCCAAAAAGTAGAGCAGACTCAGCTCTCAGAATTTCCTCATGAGCTCCTTGCATTACTCCTGCCTGTATGTTTTCAGATTCAGGTTCAGAGTGGTTTCCACTGGATTGCTCCCAAATTTTTGCCTTAGGCTTACAAGACTGTAGTCCTCAGTCTAACCCCATGCTGGGAAAGTAATGAACCCACCAGCTCCATCCTGCTATCCTGCTGCAGGCATCCCTCCAGTTCGTGGTCCTTGCTATGCTCAGGGGCTTGATGGAGCTTACACCATGCATGAAAGGGGCCCTGCTCACTGCTCCTCATTCCAGAGCTGTCTGGGGAACAGTCCTGCTGACAGCATTAATTAACATCTTTCAGTAAAATTTCAACATCAAGGGTCTACCACTGTCACGAGCGGTGATGAAAGACATTTAACCAAATGACATCATTAGTGCAGATTTGCTGACCTAAAGCCCTTGAGAATGCTGCCCAACCATACCAGCAGAGAGCTTCCAGCACTGCTGTGCCAGTGGAGGCAAATGAAGCCCTGAAACAAGCCTTAAACTCCTCCATGCTGAAGAAAGGGAGGTTTTAAAGAGAACAATGTCACTGCTGATGGAGAGATCCCAGGAGAACACTGCAGTATTCCAGCTGTACACACAGCAGCTGTGGGTTTTCATGGCAAATAACAGAAAGGGGTACTTCAGGCATGTCAATAAACTTGGATATTCACTCTGGGCTAAATACTTGGAATAACAATGGAGTAGTTGCAAGCTCAGCAGAAAAATATGCGTCTTACTACAATACCTGGGCAACACTGCCTTAGTCCTTAAAACAACCTAAAATGAAATAGAGCTTGCTACTGAGAAAACACCAGTCACCTTTGACCCCTGCCTTTGAAAAGAGGGACTGTCATATTTTTCTTTATGTCAAAATCTTCTGTCCCCTGAACTGAGAAAGTGACCTCTTCTTGAAGACACTGCACTCAGCTTAAGCCTGAGCATTATAGTCTTCTGTCAATCACTTCTTCCATCACTAGCAATGAATTTCTACAATAGCCTTGTACTAGAGTCAATCCATTCTCTGGGTTTCACAAGATTGCATTTTATCCCAGCAGTTTCTTGAGGCATCGTGATGTATTTTGTACCCAGAGGAGGTTCTGTGCTTTGTATTTCCTTGGCCCAGAGGCACAAAGCACCTGAAGTTCTGCAGAGCCCCAGCTCCTACACAAGGCTTGTTACAAACCCACCAGCTGAACAAAACACTCTTTGCCATTACCAGTATTGCAGTGAACCATGAATATTCATGAGTTATTGCCCTGGTTTTATAAATTAACTCCATCACAGCTTTTTCATGTGGCCTTGTATATGTGCTCTTCCCTTCTTTCCCTTCCAGCTACATTCTGCAAATAACTATCCCAAAAGCTCTGGTGGTTTTAGCAAGCAGGCTGTCAGCATTAACCTGATGAAAGAGAGCATTGATTCAGGAGAAAGGACATTTGCTCCAGCACCAGTGCTTGCTGACACTTGAAGCATGGGGATACAGGGAAAAACCACTCAAAACAGTGACCACTGGAAAAGACAAACTAGTTCTGGTTCACATTTTCATGGGAGCTGAGCTGGGACCCCAGCCTCCTATGGAAGTGCTGCCATTACAGGGGTTGGGAAGGTGCTGCTCCCTCCCACTCTGCCTCTGTGGGAAGATGTGGATCCTGCAGAGAGCAAGGGGCACTTGGGGTGGAGTTATTGCCCAATTTCGACACTGCCACTTGGACTGGGATAACAGAACCATAGACAGTGACATTAGAGATGATCGTGTGCCAACCCCTCCCCACCATAAGCAGGGACACCTTCCCAAAGACCGGGTTGCTCAGAGAGCCCCATCCAACCTGGCCTTGAACACTTCCAGGGATGGGGCATCCACAGCTTCTCTGGGCAAGGAGTTCCAGGGTTTTGTCACCCTCACAGTAAAGAATTTCTTCCTAATATCTAATCTAAACCTGCTCTCTTTCAGTTTGAAGCTCTTTTCCCTTGCTGCTCTTCATCCCCCAGCACCCTTGAGCTAAAGCTCAGAAATCTCTGTTCATACTTTTTATAAGGACTTGTTACAAGGGCATGAAGTGATAGGGCAAGGGAAAAGCTTTGAGTGCAGATTCAAGTGTGGGGCAAACAGGAGTGATTTCTTGAAGCAGCATTCAGGCTGGGGCTGGGGCACTGCTGAGGGACCAGCCCAGGCTGGTGGTTCTTCTGCATTTTACAGTGAGTGCTGAAGCCAGCCATGGGGCCTGGTCCCACCCCTAAATCAGCTGTGCCTGGGTGGGTTCCACATCTCATCTCAGGGAGTTGCCACCACTGCACAGCTCCCTCAGCATGCACTCATGGCTATGTGTATATACACACATACATATTCAATGTACATATTTATATACAATTGCAGCATATAGAGTAAACACTCTGTGTGTCTGTGTGTATTCATCTGCAGCTGATCTGGAACTGATCCTACTATCACAGAGCCAAGGCCCCAGCACTTGCCAGATTTCTCACAAGTAGTTTACAGAGGGAGCCCAGCTCTCCTTGCTCTCTGCTGGCACAGGTTCAGCAGGAGGTGAGATGCTCATTATGGTCTCCTGAGTGCTGTGGGTCTCTGCTGCGAGGGAAGAGAGAGGTTTGTGTCTGAGGATAGGTAAGGAATTCATTAGGAATTCATCTGGGGTGTTTCTGGCATCTGCAGGGGAAGGAACTGAGAGAAGATTAATTCACGGAGGGAAGGTTTAGGTCTGAATTAGGAAAAGGCAAGAGTACGTTTCAGCACCATTAGAGTTATGAAACTGCTGACCAAGGGCTCTTAGTTTGTGAGTTTGGCTTTTGGTCCCTGAGTTCTTACAACAAACTAAAACTGTCCCTATGGAGAAAAAAAATTTCCAAATTATTTTTTGAAGATGATCAGCTAAAAATTGCGGTTTTCTGTCGATTTGAATGGGAGGAAGGGAGACAGAAAAAACCCTGAATTAAGTCACTTTTGGTTAATTCTGTAGTTTTCCCATCAGGTCAATCTCTCAATTTCCACGTGCTGTCTCAAGGATCTGACAAACTGGGCTTCTATCGAGAGCAATGTGAAATGACACGCTACAGCCATTTGTTATTTTTTTTTAACTCCCCTGCCAGAAAAGCCTGCACGAACCCCTGGAAGATCTTTACCAGCCTCACCGGACTGGTTATGTGTAACTCCAAAAACAAGTGTTTCTGGGGAGTGGCCAAGCCGGCGGGTCGGTGCCTGGTCCTGCCCACAGGAATCTCTCCGGTCCCAGGGGATGCCCGGGCTGCCGGAGCGAAGCGCTGCCCTCGCCTCCCCTCCGCTCCCCTCCCACCGGGACGGGCCCGTCCCTCCGCTCCCGCTCCTCCCTCCCTCCTGCTCCATCCTCTCCGTCTCCTCCTGCACAGGTGGGACTCCTCTCCCGGTCGCTCCTGCCGCGATGTCGCCGCCGTGTCCCCGCGGGGCCCTGCCCGGAGCCTCCCTCCTCCTCCTCCTCCTCCTCTTCCTCCTCATCCTCGTCCCACTGCTCTGCGCGGCGCCCGGTGAGTGAGCGCGGGGTGCGGGGTGCGGGATGCGGGACACACGGACAGCACAACCCGGCACGTCCTGGGCAGCGGGAAAAAACCTTCTCCCTGCCATTCCGCCTGGGTGAGAGCCTTCGGACGCTCCAAACCCTGCGCAAGATGGGCATCTTTTTTAAAAGGTGCTTGTTTGTCAGTGGCTGAAGCGTTTCGGAACAGCAGAGCACTTGCAGGTCTCCCGTAGCGCTGCCGGTCTGGGGAGCAGCAGGATGGCTGCTTCGGTGTGCTCTGGGGCAGGATGCCAGGCACAATTTTGGAGCAGTCTGATTGTTAGCACAGCCCTCACCCAGTGACCAGGGGCTTTCAGCATTATCCTGCTGCTCTGGCACCAGCTGCAGTTTTCTCATGAAAAATACAATCATTTACTTGGTGAAGAAGGCCAGTATCGGGTTTCCCTTGCCAAGAGAGCTGTGGAGAAGATGCTGGAGTGCAGAAGCCTCCCTGTAGTGTATATTGTGCTCAGGTGTGGAAAGGGGAGAAAAGAGAGGCACTGGGAGAAACTTGTCTGTTTTTCCTGTTGAGCTGGAGTGATGCCAAAAGTACTTCTGGCAGTTTTTGAGAAATAATCTTGTTGTTGTTGTTATTTCCTTCTCAGGAAATGTATGTGTTTCATTTGTATTTGTCTAGATGTTTCAAGGGGAAATAAGCTTAAACTGATGCTTCAGAAACGAGAAGGTAAGTAAAGGGACAGCAAAGTGCTTTCCTTTGTTTACCTCTGAGTTGGTTGCTGTCAGTCAAAGCTGCTGGTGAGCTGCCCTGGTACCTCCAGCTCCAGGGTGCAGATGGAGCAGAAGAACACAAGCCCAGGGCCACCCTCACCGAAAGCTCCTGGTCAGGCAGAGCCTGTTTGGGACTTCGGGCTGGAGGCTCTGCTTACCAGAGCTTCCTCTGCAACCTGGGGCTCCCAGCCTCAGGCTCTGCACAGAGCACAGCACCAACCTTCCCCAGGGCGTGCACAGCAGACGTGGCATTTATCTGGTTTATTCAGGGCAGGCACAAACTTTTCCAAGGCATTATAATGCATGGAAATACTGCTGGCTCAGGCACAGGGAAGAAAATGTGCAAACCTGGCTTGTCTATGATGCCTTGACTTGTTCTTTTTGTCTTGGCCCCGTGAGTGCTTCCTTTTTGGAAGACTGCTCTCTTACGGGAGAGATGATGGCCAAGGGCCCAGCAGTCAGAAGCATGGAATGGCTCACTGCTTGAGGGAAGGTGGTGGAAACGATGCCAACTGGGAACAAACTGCACCACAGCAGACGAAACATCCCAGAAGTTTTGGCCAGCTCCCCTCAGCCTGCTCTATGGCTGAGGCAAAAAATTTATACCCTCACAGAGGGGACTCCCACTTTCTGCACAGCTTTCTAATTTTGTACTATTTTTTTTTTCTGGCATCACTGAACACCTCTTACCAGCACTACACACAGTGGTCACTTGTTTGTGCAGGTCCACTGGAGAGTGGGACTGCCTGGGGAGGGCTCTTGGGACATGCAGGCAACATGGCTTGGACCAGTCAGAACTGCAAAATTGGTGATGGAGGGAGTATGCAGCCTCTTTAACTCCAGCCTCGCTCCCCTTTTCTGGTTGGTTTCTGAAGTGAGCAGGCCCAGTGCACAGCACTGCTTCTCTTGCTGGCAGGGTCCCTTGTGCATGGGACATTTGCTCAGCTGTCCCCTTTCCCAGTAATAACACCCATTTCAAGCTCATGGTGCGTTATCAGTTTCCAGCTCATCACTGCAGGGCAGCCTGCCTCCCACTTTCTGCAACAACTCATCTATCACTTTTATCTCCAGAATCTCTTTCTCTCTGCAGTCCTTTGCCTTCCTCTCTGAGTCTGCCCAGGTCCTACTTCAGTAGTTTTCACTCCCTGTCTACCCCAGTTTCTTCCCTCATGTCCTCCAAAAATCCCATCCACACTCATTGCTGATTTCTCCCTCATCGTAATGAACCATCTGAAGGCAAGGCTCCTCCTGCTCCTACACACTTCTTGTTTCACAGCCAGATCAATATCATGTTTTATCACTTCTGTGTGTGGCCATGGGCTGACCAGCCACAGAATCATAGAATTTTTAGTTGGAAAAGATCTCTAAGTTTAAGTCCAACCATTTACCCAGGAAAGCCATATTCACCACAAAACCACGTCCGCATGTGCCACATCTCTTATGTTTTTTGAACACTTCCAGGGATGGCAATTCCCACCACCTCTCTAGGCCACTTGTTCCAAAGCTTGGCCACTCTTTAAGTGAAGGAATATTTCCTAACATCCAATCTAAAACTTTTGTGGCACAATTTGAGGCCATTTCTTCTCACACTGCATAGTCCTCTCATCCGTGGCTTTGGGAGGTGCATCAATTCCTCTAGCAGCCATGGCAAGCTGCTCTTAGGCACGGAGAAAGCCAGATGGCACATCAGGGTCTGGCAGGTTGAGGGCATTCCATGCATCCCTCACATAGGTTGCTGTGAAAACCGTATGGGCTTTTATTTTCAAGCATACAGGGCATAGTACCACTCATCTAAATGCTACTTTTTTACATATCAGATTTAATTCTGCAACTGTAGCACTTAGGGCCAGTCTCCCATTCTCTCCTGAAAGCACAAACACATTGTGTATATGCTTGTTGAGTTTGGATGTTTTTATTTAAATTCCTCAGTTAGCTGCTGTACTTGAGCTCAAAAATGCTTGTTGAGAATGAGGGCAGCAGAGAAATCCTATTACATCAGTGATTCCTGGGTTCATTACTGTTACTCTGCCACAGGCATTGCACAAAGGCAATGGCATGATGGGAGAATAATTTTCTCACTTGCTGCAAGCAGCACACTTCAGGCCGACCAAAAATTTCCTGGCGTGACTTTTGTGGGGGGGAATTAATTTCAGCCTCTGCTGCTGCGAGACCTGAGGTGTCAGTGAAAGAAAAAGCAGCCAAGGAGTTCCTGAGCAGCCTGAGACGCCAGAGGCGGCAGCTGTGGGACAGGAGCCAGCCCGACGTGCAGCAGTGGTACCAGCAGTTCCTCTACCTGGGCTTTGATGAGCAGGTGAGCACAAGAAATGGGGAGCAGCATGGAGAAAAGGGGGGCTTGTGAAAAACAGGGAGAATAGGAAAGGATAGAATGGTTTAAATGAAAAAAAAGAAAAAAAAAAAAGAAGAGATTTAGATTAGATATTAGGAAGAAATTCTTTACTGTGAGGGTGGTGATGCACTGGAACAAGTTGCCCAGAGAAGTGGTTGATGCTCCAATCCTCTAAGTAGCAAAGGCCAGGTTTGATGGGGCTTTGAGCAACCTGGTTTAGTAGAAGGTGTCCCTGTCCAGATTTCTTCTTTTAAAGTGGCAAATGTCCCACAGAAATATAACCTATGTTACATGTTAGAGATCCTTGCATTATTTTATTAGTAGAAGAAAATTACATTAACTTCTTGTATGGAATTCCTGCCTGCTATCAAACTTTAGCTTCAAAAACTGCAACTGGACCTATGAACAAAATTTCCTTTGTGAAATAGGTGGCCAGAATCAAAGCAATCAATTGTATTTCAGGAAAGTAATTGTCAGCCTCAACCTAATCAGCTTTTAAACATGCTGAGAACTCCACACCAAGCTGGCTGTGACTGGCACTCCTCAGTGAAATGACACTGACATTATCTACCCAACGCACACTTGTGCCTCCACAGTGTGGGCAGCTCCTGACCATCATGAACACTGGCAGCTGTACCTCCACTCTGTATTTGATAGGAAAACAATTGGATAATATTCAGCCAACCTTCCTTTCATTGAGAAGGACACATTTTTTAAAAACACTTTATTTGTAAAAACACTGGAGTGGAATCAAACTCTGTGAGAAGCTCTACTAAATGGATGGTGGAATAGGGCAAAAAAAAAGTGTGTTTGATTGCAATCCCACATGTAGAATAATTTTTGCTTTTAATAAGAGGTAAAAATAGTTATAGATGTTGAATTCTTGGCTTCTGTCCGCTGCATGAATATGTTTAATGAGATTGCATTGGCACAGGCAAGCTGGAGTGCATTTTAGAGCTTCATACTATGTGGATTGCTTGGAAGATGAATGCACTCATTTTCAAAGCTGCAACAATTAGAAAAATAATCCTTTGCTTGAGCTGAAATAATGAAGGGTACTTTTTTCTAAATTCTCTTGGATATTATGTGGATAAAAGTCACTTCTCAACAGCATGGCTATATTCCCCTTCACTAATAGGAATAGGAAAAATAGTAAAAGTGGTTATATACATCAGAAACTGAAGACTTGGGGGAAATACCAAAAGGAACAAGGACAAATCAGCAGATAAAGTGAATTCTCCTCCGAGTTCCTGTATGCATTTCAAAAACTGAAATGAGGCCTGTTGTGGGATACAATGAATCCACTTAGTAGGTTTTCTTGAGTATTAACAATCAGTCTTAACAATGAAATAACTGTTTGTTCCAGCAAAGGACTTGGTCCATACTTATCCATTGAGTATTTGCAAAACTTTTTTTCCCCCCCCAAATCTCAGCCAAAAATATTTCCAAAGAGTCATTCAGATGGAAAGGCTTTGGCTTGGCAAGTATTTGATATCCTTGCACACTCTTTTTCCTCTGCTGATGTGAGCAGAATTGAAGTGCTTATTGCATTTCCATAGCTGGAAGGATGCATTGCAGCTTTGTTTTTACCCGTGCAAGGTGGAAGTGAGAGATCACAGACAGAAAAAGCCTGTTGTACCCCAGTCAGGGACATTGCAACTAAAGGCATGGGGCAAGGGAGAACTAAATTTTAGATTTTTAACTGTAAAATATTGACATTTACAGTTCACCATTGACAAGGTAATAGAAATAGTAAAGGTGCTTGTGGACATTTCAGATGAAGGCGCTTTCAGTCGAAGCACTTTGCAGTGGGCAGGGGATGTAGGGCAGGGTCCCAGGTGGGGCTGGGGAGGGCAATTCCTGCACAGGATCCTGATAATCCCATAGAGAAGGTGGGTACAAGTCACAAAACCCTTTAGATCCAAAGGATACAAAGGATCTGAATTTCTGAAAGAGGCTCTTGCACCACGTCTGTTTCATCTCATCACTGTAGCTTCAGGCTGGAAAGCAAATGCTCTTTTTCTTTTTTTTTTTTTCCCTGGCAGAAATTTGAAGATGACCTCTCCTACTGGACAAACTTGGGGCGTGCTCGTAATGAATACTACGGTGGGCATTACCAGCACCACTACGACGAGGATTCCCCGATTGGCCCACGAAACCCACACAGCTTCAGGCACGGAGCAGGCGTCAACTACGACGATTACTAAAGCCATTTATCCTACTCTAGCTGTGCCTGTAGGGCTGCCCTGGGCGAGGCTGAGCCCTCCCTCAGCCAGAACGAATCTGCTTTTTCTTCTATTCATGTCAAACAGCAAGAGTAAAGGAATTGCCAGACTGATGAAAGCAACGTGACTTTTTAAAACTATCATTACTTAGTAGTACACTATATAGAGAGTGTTATAGAAATAAAGCTTTTTTGATAAAATAAACAGGGTGCCATTATTTAGTAGACTTCATAACAGCAAGTTTAATTCCTACTGTATTACTACAGATTCTTTTTTAAAGGGCTTTTTCATTTGCTGTCCTACAATCAATTGAAAAATTACATTATATCATCTGCTTTGGCATATAGAATACCTAATATAAGCCAGTACATTTAAGATGTGCCTACTCATTCACATTTATATTAACAAATAAATCCATTTATTCTTGGGAGAAAAGGAAAAGAAGGTTTCCTGTCAATTGATGTGCTGCCTTGTTGTCTCTTCTGCCGTTTCCATACCTACGGCGTGCAGCCCTCCAAGCCTGACATGTCACTTCTGCAGCTCCTGCTGGGTCAAGGACACAGATACTCACAAAAGCTAAATTCAGTGCAGAGAAGTTTGCCTACCTACAAAGCCTGTGAAAGGATTCTCCAGGGAACGGGCTCAAGGCTGGAGCTTGACTTCAGCAGTAATTGCTGAGGTGCAGAACAGCCAACCTGAGCGGCCCCAACCCCTCACAGGCAGGATAACCCAAAGGTTATCTTTGCAGCATACTCCCTTATGTGTCCATTCCACTTAGTGTCAAGCTTTCAGCCTAGCTCAAAATAGGGAATAAAACAACAAAGTAAGCTATTTAAAATTAAGTTAGTGTCAGACAGCATCCAACACGATCCCCTGACATAATAATTTTCTATTACAAAATTCCCTCTACCCCAGTTCAGACTGAAAGATGCACATTAGGCTGAGCATCAAAATAAATCAGAGACCAGACATCTGTTAGTGAAACAGTGGATTAAAGGGGGATTGTTCATGGCATCATGTATTTTAAGAATCCCAAAACACAAGCAACTTTTGTATCACAGCAACATCAGCCCAGGAGGGAGATTTCAGCTGTCAGGGGCTTCAGGAGGAGCTGGGCAGAGGAAGGCATTGCTTGCACTTGACAAATGTAGAGGACTGGGAAGGGGCAGGTGAGGAAGGCTGGCCATTCCTCGACTCCTGGAACTGGAGAATCAGGGTAAAGAGAAATTAAATGTGTTCTACCAACTATAGCAGTCAGAGAAGACAGCATGGATGCTTTAGCTGTCTCTCATCTAAAGCTTACAAGAAATTACCAAAGCATGGATTGTGGTGATGCCGGAATGATTTTTGTCTTTTCTTTATATACCTTTTACACAGTTCTCTGTATCCACAAGTATTAGCAGTATGCATACTTGCAACCTTTTACTTAGTTTAGTGCTTAGTGTTTTGTAAGTGTTCTGCAGGCCCTGAGACTGAACACCCCAGAGCTGTGGAGCCAGGGACACCAAACATTCCTACTATCTCAGGAACCCAAGGTCTCCGAGCAGGACAGATTCTATAAACTAAAGCTTAGCCCACCCCAGCCCCATTATTGGGCTCCCTTGTTAGATATGCTGATGTGTAAAGTCTATAACTGGTGTGTGTGATTGATGGGGGGTGTGCATTTGCCACGCTGACACCTGGGTGAAGTGAATGCATCAAACAGGATCCTGATTAAAATACTGAGGTAAAGACCCCAACCCCTTTAACCGTGTCTAGTTTCGTTTTCCCAACACCAGGAAAAAGGCATCAGTGGCAACACCATTCATTACACTTCAGATCTTTATTAACTCTGAGTGTATTTCCTAATCTTTTGCTTAAAGTCTTCATTATGTGATGGAGTGGTGTACAGGAGGTGCAGCCCAGCACTACACAGCTCCCTGCAGGAACACTTCCAGGAGACAGCTCTTTCCTGAAGGAGCCAAACTGAATGAACATATTAGTCACTTCTCTGCACACACAGATCCACGCTGGCTTAACATGCTCCAAACCTTCAGCCTTCCCTACACTTAATATTGGCAGAATCCTTGCCAGTTTAACTGGTTTAAACTGGTGTTTCTTTGGTAGAAGAGCCTTCACTCCAAATATGGAATAATCACATCCTGAGTTAAGCACAGACTCTTTTGCACAGTTGGAAAACACCTATTCCTAGAAGAATACTTCCATTTTGTGTATCATTGAAAAAGTGCACTGAATTTGGCAACATCTGAACCATGCTGGTAATATCCATCACTTCCCAGAATTTACAACTAGGAATTCAGACCTGCTGAATAAGGAAGAATAAAAAAAATGCTGTAAAGACCATCCCTCCTGAGGCTTTTGTAAACTCTATCCATTCTTGAAGGCTGACTCAGTCTAGCAGCTTTCTGTGCCTTGCAGGCTCACAACCAAGTCTATGGTCTCTCTCTTCTGAACTCCCTAAGAGGAAAAAAAAAATATTTTCCATTATATTGTGTTGCAGAGTTAAGGAGTGGGACAGAATTAACTTTCTCCATAACAGCACATATGATACCATGTTTAAGATTTGTGACTAAACCAGGGTAGGCAGGACACAAATGTTTTTGCTTTGGGTGAACAGTGCATGCACAGCCTGTTTTCCACATTGTCCCCCAGCAGGCAGGCTAGGAGTAGGTGGGAGCTGACCCAAACTGGACAATTCCAAATAACATAATGACTTGCTCGACACTAAAAGCTGGGAAGAAGAGGGTGGGGGCTTTGCCTTCCAGGGAATCCATTTCTCAGAGAATGGGTGAGCACCAGTCTTGCTTGGGAGAGATGGTGAGTGGCCTTTACAACACCTGGGTTTTCTTCCTCTTTGCTCATTAAACTGCTCTTAGCTCAGTCCTCAAGAGCATTCATCCTGAGTGTCTAATTATGTCCTGCTGGGGCAGGGAGAGGCTGTGGGGGTACCTTGCTTCTGGCTGTGGTCACTCAGCTCAAGGCAAGGCACTTCTTGCAGAGGGGTGCACCTGCCTTCCAGTGCAGCAGCTGAAATGACGGAAAGTGAGCAAGGAAGCGCCATCAAGGCTTGCGCAAAAAGAGCAAGATTATTGGAAAAAAATTCATCAGGTGTGCATGGAGTGCTTAAAAGTTTAATTTCCTTTGACTGTTTCTGTCCCAAAACATAGACAGGACTGTGCACCTTCCCTCAGCATTCCATTCTGCTGTGCAGACAGCACAGAGCACTTCACGTCACCATCACCCTCAGCCATCCCAGCACTGACATCACGTAACCTCTCCAGCAAGAGAGAAGAGCAGCAATTGTTCATTGTGGCTCCCTACAGAGCAGGAACAGCTTGGCCATGCTCCAATGCTTCATGTTTCAAAGTCTGATGCTGCAATATCCCCGAGTTTGTCAGTGTCAGGCAGGCAGATCCATCACACTC
Organism: Petroica traversi; assembly: GCA_025920805.1. Taxonomy (NCBI): domain Eukaryota; kingdom Metazoa; phylum Chordata; class Aves; order Passeriformes; family Petroicidae; genus Petroica; species Petroica traversi. Next base: position 489,932 of record JAHLSL010000014.1, on the reverse strand, counting down.
ACAGGGCAGTGCTGCCTCCTTTACTGGAAACACCTGCCAAAGCATGGAGGTATTACTGCTGTGTCCTTTTCTTTTTTTTTTTTTATTGGAGGAGGACAACTCATCATTCCCTTTAAGTTCCTACTTGTGACACAAACATATTGGGGATGGGGGATTAAGCACTTCTATCCCAGAACTGTTTCCCAGGTGGAAGATGCAGCCCTTCCTTGCTTAAATCAGCTTTCCCTGCAGTGGGGTGGTCAGAGCCCAGACTTGTGTGTGGCTTTAACAGCACTTAAGGCCACCATTCACTGTGGCCTTGTGCTTTGGACCTTCCAGCTGTCTCAGCTCTGGTATTGACCAGAGTATTCAGAGGACCAGAGCATGTCAGCATCTGGGGAAAACACTGCAAGAATAAACAAGCCAGAGCTTGTTCCAGGCTGTAAATAGCAACAAACCAAGATGGACAATGTCAGATGTGCTATTATGGAATACACAAGTGAGAGAAGGATTGAGACAAGGAAGAAAGAACCAAAATCTGTGGGGTTTTTTTGCAAGAAATAGGAATTGTTATTTTAACAAAGCCCCCCCTGTTGATACAGAATTGCACTCAGGAGCCTCCTGCCGCACAGAAGGAGTCCTGCTTCACTTCAGAACTGTTGCTGCCCTTCTTGGTAAGTCTAAGGAGCCAAGTAAGGCATTCCCTTCTGCCACCTGAAACCCCTGCACAGGGAAATGTTCACAACAGATGAACTATGGATTTGTGGCAGCTACATTCCCAGCAACTTCAGGAAAGGGGTGTATGATTGTTAGGGCCAGCAGTGTTGAGTAGTCAGTGTTTGTTGTTAACAAAGCATCTTCTTGTGGACAGGTGGCCCCTGACCAGCCCCTAACAACCCTCAGGGACTTCCTGGCCTCAAATAGCATTAAACTCAATACTAGCAAGGCTGGGGACTGGCTCAATCCATCAAACTAATCGAAGCCTCATTTTGCCCTCTGTACCCTGTTCTCTAAAGCAATTATACCTCTTTCTACTTTGAAACTCAATTCCAATCCTGATAAAAAGTGAAGTTATTTTGTCCCACCATTTTACATTTCTAAAAATTTATTGAAAAAAATTAAGACTCATTAATACCCAGACGGCAGTGAACTCATTGGCTACTAAACCCAGCTGAGTCTGTACAGGTTAAGAGAAGCTGAAAACACCTTAGACACCAACTGTTAGATCATTATTTACCCATACAGCAAAAAGTCAGGCATTAGGCTTCTCTACATTACATATCCATGGAACTACTTAAAATAAATTAGGTGAGGCTCCTCTGTAGCCTGCAGACTAGCAACGTGGCTGACAGTGCTCCTTAGCAGCCTACATGGAGAAATAAAGGAAATGTACATCATGCTTGAAAAAAATAATAAAAATCCAACTGTGGATCTCATGCTGTAATAACCTCCAGCAGCAGGAGTGGTCCTCCTTCTGAGGATCAAAGAACACACAGCAGTGGGTGCCTGGCACACCTTTCCTGGAAGGTTGGTCTCCCTCACCAGCACCAAGCTGGCCAGTTCCATCTGCTGCATTGTGTATTTCCTACTGAGTCAGGACTTGCACCTAACACCCGCTGAGCTGCCCATTTGTACAGATCACTGTGAGTAAACAGGCATCTCAAGTTTGGTCATGTTACTTTTACCTTGTCTGTCTGACCAGGTGACAGTAGAAGATTCCAATTCTCAAATTTTCTAGGGAAAAAATAAAACCAAAAAAACGAACAAACCAAATGAGAGCATGTCTCAGCTTAATTTACTCCCAAATCCTGTATTTCCAAGCTTTCAGTGCTGTATTCCTCTGTCCTCCATCAAAAGTTACTTTTTTGAAGAGGCAGCAGCTCTTTCTTACCTGTGGATCCCAACATACTTGATGCCTCTTTCTCCTGGTGAGATGTCTAACCCCAGATGGGAGCAGATCAACATGCAAACCTTCATGTGCCTTCTTGAAGACTCAAGTCAGACCAGACAAAACTTCAAAATACCCCAGACTTTCACTCTTAAGCATCAGCAGATTCTAACATGATTCATGCCTTTCAAATCAGCCCCATAGCCACTCACTGGTTACAAAAGCCAAGGGCAACAGCTCCTATTTATGGAAGACACTATTAAAAAGGAATATGGGAGCTGAACCAGGAACCTCTGAAACAAAAACTAGAAACAATTTGAGGAAAGCAGCAAACTCATTTGGGCCCAGTGGGAGGCACCACACACAGATGAGTTGTACTGGTATCAGCCACTTGCCCTCTCTTCCATTTGCTCCTTTTATGAAGTCAGGCTGTAAAATAACCTAAAGAGCTTTTAAATCATTCTCAGTTGTATCTAAAGGCTAAGACTTCCTGGGGGATTATTTTTTTTGAACATACACATTTTGTGCTACTCTGTAGTAGCATGCTTGTGCCTGTACAAGCTCACATATTTTGTACTGAAGGCACTGGATTAAATAAAAAACAGCCCTGGAAGTAACAGCAGGCAGCCAGAGCTTCTCTTTACTCTCCACAGCTGCACTCAATGTTGGACCAGGGTTACACCCATGTACCATCTCTGCATACACTTTGGCATTCAATGGCACAATCTGCATGAGGAGTGAAACCTAAAGCCATCATCCCCCAAATATAATCTCCACCTGAAGGGTTAAAACCATCATGCTGGCAGCTGATTAACAGTTCTCTCCAAAGAACTATTGAAGAAGTGGGCACTACTTGCACACATGTCCAGCTGTGGCTTTGAGTACAGGGAGAGGCTGTGCTTTGTGAGTGTTTCAGTAATGACAAGTTACAGGCATATTTGGAGCAGCACACCATGGTGTAGTTTTCAGGTAATTTAGTATGGAATAAATGTCTAAACCAAAGACCTAGAAAAAGGCTTCAAACAAAAAAAAAAAAAAAACCAGAGCTCAAGCTGCTTGGCTGTGAAAAGATGGAGGCAATGTATAATATTTAAATTCCACCTCTGAATCCAAACAGGAAAATGCACGCTGGCTCCCGATCTCAGCTGTATGGCAGATTTCCAATGGAAGAAAACGTGCACTTGTGAGCAAGGAAAAACCCATTTTGTCTTTAAAGGATCCCTGCAGCCCCACTCCAGGCAGGGCACAGCAATGAATGCAGCAACCCCACCACTGCTGGAGTCACTGGGAACTTTACCAGACAGTTTCCCTTGAATGGGACTCCAAGCCATGCAAGCACTGTGAGGCTCTGGCAGACAGCTCAGACAAAGGGCCTAAATGCCACACTGCTCTCAGAGTCTTCCCAGGGCTGGGCATAACATCACTGCTACTGATAAATCCCAATTTACCACCTACCTAAAGACACTCAAAAGCTAATAAAAACACCAAGCTTTTATGAGATAAAGACAAGTCACTTTGCTGATGAGATTTAGGATTCTCCATTTTGAGTGGCACCAAGCCAAAATACCTTTTAAATACCTTTTAAAAACTAGGAGAATTATTACAAATAAGGGGAATTAGAGAGTTTTTTTGTTTGGCTGTTTTGTTTCTTTTTTTGCTAAGATGACAGGCATAGCTACCAAAGTTGAAAGCATTTACTGGCAATTTAGTAAATTGCTTAAAATAGAAACACTTCCTCAGTATTTCCTCAGGAAGGCTGAAGTTAGGCTCCATGGTTTGAAGAAAATATACTCCTGCATCACTATCAACTACCTGAACTGGAATAAATCAGAATGGTTTTGTCTGATCTATTTCAACAAACATGCCCACAGTGAAAAACTAAAACTAGTAAACAGAAGTTTCAGTATTTTATTAAAATAGCATATTCAACCACTGTAACCAATAATACATTAACTTTATTCCCAGAGTACGCACAACACAGTAGTGATTCAAAATATCCTTATCCATGGTAATCAATGAAAATATCTCAAATTCAAGTGTACAACTAAAACTAAACCTTTGAAAAAATCTCTCCTTTAAAGAATACATAAAGCTCTCATACAGAATTCTTTTAAACTCTTCTATATGCAGATGTCAGTGTCTCTCACCTGACAATACCACTAGCTTTTTCTTATGCATAGTAGAACATATTATATTTTATAGTACCCATTTTATAAATAAATTGGCATTTTCCATCCCGTTTGTGTTTATCATCAGCTTCACAAAGAAACCAGTAAATAAAACTGTCAAGGACAGTCACAACAAAATGATCTCACATCAAGATATAAAACTTGAAGATACTAAAAGATGCTTCTACTCTATTTTACATAAAAAGACAGATTTAAAAAGTGCAAGGCAAGATTTGCAGGGAAAGGGAATATTTATGTTATTTTTAGGCACATCCACTTCTTTAAAGCAAGCTTCAGAATGAAATTCCAGTTCGTTCTTCATGATACCTGTTTTAAAGTCTCTCTCGCAAAAAGAAAAAAATAATTAAACAAAAAATAAAAAAAATTACATCCGTCAAATGTCAAGCAGGGAACTTCCTGTCCAACTAACAATCTTCAGTTATGTCTTGTTCTTCCTTTTTTCATCCTTGCAGGTTTTGGTTTGGGAATATACTGATTGTTCGCCTGATACTCGAGTTCTTTACGGAAGTAATGAATTGCTTTATTCAAACCTTCTTCCAGTGGGACCTGTTCCCAAAAGTGAGGAGAGAATCGTATCACTCTAAGTTCACATCAGCTTATTTCACAACAGTATCTTTCATAAAACAGCTCTCACAAGGGAGCCAGGGAGTCTCACACTTAGCCAATCTAAGTATTAACAGCACCACATGCTGGTTACATCTTCTCACTGCTGATGCAGCTAAGATTTTAGACAGTTCATGTATTTTCTGACATAAGTTGAAAAACCCAACAAATTTGAATCTCACACATGGTTATGATGGGTCTGTTTAGTATTAACACAGACATGCATAATTCTACTTTCAATTCCTAATGTATTGAAAGAGACAAACACCCAGCATTTAAGCCCCTTCTGTTTGTAAGGATTAAAGATCCTCTTTCGCAGCATGGTATAAAGCTGGCATCCAGTATCTCATTTGATATTCTTAAATCCTATACAAATAATTGTAATCCTACAAATTGCAGTGTTTAAATACAGGCACAGAATATGGAGACAGGAACAACAGAGAATTGTTTTCTCAGGAGCCATATGCTCTGACATGCTTGCTGACACCATCACCAGTACAGGAAGATAAAAACAGCAGCACAGGAACTGCTTGCCTTGCTGTACCAAGACTGTACTGCTACTTCAGAGCAAGTTTTGCTACTGCCTGTGCCAAACACAGAAGGCCAGAAATACAGAAATTAAACCTTTTGTGTTTGTAACACTTTGCTATCACTCTTGCGCTGTCAGACATGGTCTATTAATACCAGGCGCCTCTGTGAATCCTTTCAGAAGAGTCTGGATCTAACTCTTTCTATTATTATGCTTACATTTACTGGGTACGTTCACATGTTTCCTGGAATAATTTTTGTCTGCAAATTTAAAAAAAAGAAAATACAAACCACTGTGCTAGTTAGAATGGGGAGCTGGCTAAGAAAGTCACACCTTTTCTGGGTATTAGGCAGATCTTACCTCTCCTAGCAAACCAACTCCTATTGCCAGCTAAAGGAATGAGGATTGCAGCAATACAAGCAAACCCATTAGCTACAAGCTTGTTAACATCAGTAACTATGTACCATATACTTCAAAAGATTCATCAGGCTTACAGAAATATAAACATCACATAAAATGCAAGTGAAAAAGTTAAAATGTTAAAATTGTTCTGGAGAGGGTGTTAGGCAGATGTTCCAGCAAGAGAAATGCATTGTTATCTCGAGGCCTTCCCTCAGCCCCGTCCACCTCCTGCAGTTTTTCCACACAGCAACAGTAATTCATCTGTACATACCACAGGTTCCCAGCCAAGCAGTAACTTGGCTTTTCTGATGTCAGGTTTTCGTTTTTGAGGGTCATCCTGTGCTTCTGAGAGAAACTGGATTTCACTCCCACTGCCTATTAAACAAGACACTGTGATTTATCATCTGCAATTCACTATACTTTTAATTTACATTTTTTCTACCAACTGGAGCAGCACGTCTTTCTGCAGCTCTCTGCTTCATAATTCAACCACTGAAATGCTTTGCACAGACACAGGTGCACTGCATGCAACAGCTGAGTGACCCACCTGTCCCACAGCAATGTGGGTTCACAAAGCATTTCACAAAGATTTCAGCATGCATTCACAACAATTAAGTTATGCTCACAGACCAGTGTATTAACCTTCTCTGAGGAAATGAATGTTTCAATAGCCAAGCAGTGGAAAACACCTGCTTTGACTTCACTGATGCTTTCAACAGTTTCTCCCATAACACCCCCACTGAGTGCTGGATGAGCAGTGAGGACTGAAAACCGCACAGCCAGGCCCAGAGGGTGGTGGTCAGGCAGAAACTGGCAACTCCTGCTATATCCCACGGGTCAACACTGGATCAACACTGAATTGCTGATACACCAGAGTACTGTGCTGCCATCCAGACCTCGAGAAGAGGCTGGAGAAAGGGCTCCCAGGAACCTCATAAAATTCAACAAATTCAAAGTCCTCGGTCTGGGGAGGTACAGGCTGGGGGTCAACCAGCTGGAACACAACTTGGCTCGAAAGATACTGGGGGTCCTGATGGACACCAAGCTGAATTTGAACCCGTCATGAGGGCTTGCTACAAAGAAGGCAAATGATATCCTCCCAGCAAGACATGGCAGAACAGCTTTCCCAATAATCAGCACTGAGGAGATCCATATGGAAGACTGGGTCCAGTTCTAGGCTCCCCAGTACGGGAGAGACAGGGACAGGGACTTGTAGAGAGACTGCAACAAAGAGGCCTCATGGTGATGATGAAGGGACTGGAATATGAAGAGAGGATGAAAGACCCGGGGCCCTTCAGTCTGGAAAGGGCTATGTGGAATTTGATTCATGTGTAGAAGTACCAGATGGGGGGGGATTAAGAAGAAGGAACCAGGCTTTTTTCAGTGGTGCTCTGTAACAGGACCAGAGGCACAAACTGAAACACAGATGGCCCAAGGAGGATATGGAGTTTCTGCCCTTGGAGATATTTAAAAGCAATCTGGACACGGTCCTGGGCCACTGCTGGTTGTAGGCTGCTCTGCCTGAGCTGAGGGGTTGGACCAAGTGACCTCCAGAGGTCCCTTCCAACCTCAGTCCTTCCAACTTCAGCATTACGAAAGGGCTTCAGTTTCTCTTTGCCCATAATCTCCCGTCTGATTTAAACAACCAAGCACTTGCCTTTCTTCAGAAAAATACACAGAAAGAAGCCAATTCTTCTAACCAAATCTAGCAAATAGTTTACATGCCATTTTAGAACTAAACTGCCTCCCTGGGTGGACTGGAACACATCAAGTTGTTTGTGAACAGACAGAGGTGACAATTAATCTATGTGTCTGATGGGTTTGGTGCTGTGATTTTTCCATTTCCTTCCCTCATCTGTGGATTCACAAAAGTTTTCCAGAGGGAATAGTCTTTTATTAGAAACACCACACGCATCAGCTTCTGTGTTACATGTTTGAACTTGTCTTTTTCAGATCTGTCAGAAGCACTCTGGAATGTACAGACTAAAAGCCCTTGCCTAATGGCAGCAGGATGTTTCATCTCATTAGGGAGCCACACGAGAAGACCAAGCACAACCATTTGCTTCCATTCTTGAGAACTCTGATTTGCTACAGGTGTCAGAGCAAGAATGAAGAGGAAGCCACAGTGTTTTCTACCCAGGTGCTGTCAACCCTTTCAAGAATCACTGTTAGAAACAGTGAAAAGAGGTGAGAAAGACTGTTGCCACAGCATGAGGTTTTTAATGGTAGTTGAAGGACCACAGCCTGCACAAGTGAGAAGAACTAACTTCCTGAAGTATCCCTCCTGCAGATAAGGTATTATGCAGGACATTTTCATTCATGTGTTTTACATTTCATTTATGTATTTATGTATTATGTGTTCTTGTGCCAAAATAAACCTAAAAAATTGTCTAAACATTATACAAATTAATGGGTATAGATTGTACAGATACACAGAAAATGTATTCACTCTACTCTTTATGCAATAGTTTACAGACAATTGAGAGGATTTGGATTATCTTATTAATATTTAATGATATGATTAAATGCTTTTGATAAAATTAAGAAATCAAAAGACTAATTAAATTATCCGCATATTACACATACTAATCAAGTAATAATTTTATAATGACAGTAAGTACTTAATAAACTTTACAAAGAATTACTAATCATACTCACCAACAAGTTTTTTAATTAACTGGGCAAACTCTAGGATAGTGTGCTCTTCTGGGTTTCCCTACAAACATAAGAGATGCTCATTTCAATAACAATTAACACCTTGCAACATGAGATGATTCCAACACAGGCATGCTAAATTCTGATAAAGCAGACACTAAGCTTTATTCTACTTTGTTGAAAAAAAAAAAAAGGCAACTTTGACAAGCACCTTACTCATTAGAAAATTTGTCCTCCATTATATTCACGTTGGTAATTCAGTGTATGTAGAGAGGTGCTGTTCCTGGCTCCCCATCCCCTCCCAAAAAAGTCAGTCAGGAAAGAATTGGCAATCACAGTAAAGGCCTAAGTCACTGAGCAGCCCACACAGCCACATCATTTGGAAATCGGGATTCAAGGACTGTGCCCAGCTGAGGACAGATATCATGAAGAAGATATACGAAGCTCTTGGTTCTTCCAAAGTTAGGAAACCAAACTCATTTAGCTGCAAGCAATTGCTCCCGAATTTACTATAGCTTACATATCAATACATAAGGGCTACTTGCTTTCCTATACAATATTCCTTTCCTTTTTTTTAACCAACTTGGACATAATTTCCTGATCAGCATTTCAGAAACAAATGCTGAACACTTTCTGCTAGCATTAGCTCACCTTCACCAGACTCAATTCCCTTTATCCCTAGCTTTCCTTGTTTCAAAACTCTTCTTTACCACATCTCATTTGACCTAAAGCTTAAGATACATATAGATTTCAATACTGAGTTTTCTGAAGACAAAGCATGTGACAGAGTTTAAACATATCAGCATTTGGATAGAAACGCAGAAATTAATTCATGGCCACAGGAGAAAAGGAAAATCTAGTGAGCAACTGCCTGGAGAGTTGAGTATCTGACTTGGCAAAAGTTGGCATACACAAGAAATGACTTGGGATATGCATGCCTTTTCTCTTCTTAAATCCCTCACTAAGAATAAGGTGACAACAAACAGGACAGAACAAAAATCTTACTAGACAAGTAAAGTTCCAAGCATTTTAAACTATATTAGAGAACTATACCATAAAATACATAAAATCACATATTCCTCGAATCCAGTATGAAATGATTGATTTCTAATTATCTAGAGCCAAGTATTCCTTCAGTGCATTTTTTCTGACTAAAGTCAGTCTTCAATCACTTTCTTGGTGCACTTTGAATGTGTCTCCCACACATTTTTTTCCTTCATATTCTAATTACGTACATCTTCTTGCTAAAACAAATTAAAAACTCCAGGAAATTTATCTTGTTCTTGGAACCATAAGATCTCAACATCTAGGGGCTTAGTCTTCTTATGTATAAAGAGAATACATGGGAGAAAATGTTCTTCATAATGGAAAGACCTTCTTTTGTGCCATTTGTTTTTTCTAGAAATCAATACCAGTGACAAGGAGGAAAACAGAGGTGGTGTTGACCAGTGCACAGTAACTCAGGAGAGTGGAGCACTCATACTCACCAAGTTGACAGGACTGCTGACGTTGCTGTTCATCAAAGCCACCAACCCGTTCACAAGATCACTGTAAAAGAGGGAAGAACAGATTGGGGCAATTTCCACTTCTCTATAAAAAATATTTTTAGTCTAAAAAGAGAGCTGACTCCTAAGAAGGCCAGTAAACCAGATCAGGTAGCTGAGGAATGCTGAAATCATGTTTAAATGGGTGCATGTTTCTTGAGTGCTTATATTAAAAAATAATGAATATTTCCTGTTCTCTCCAGTATCCAAACATATTTGGAGGCTGATTTCCAACGCATTTAAAACAGAATAGAGCAGGTTGTAATACAGAGGCACATAACACTACCACCTGCTTTGCAGCTTGTTGTTTGAATTGTCTTCTTATTTTCAAAAATTCTTAAACCAATTTTGTTAAAAAGCAGTATTTTGGTGTTACTTTCCCCCAGCAATATAACCCAAAGCTATTTTGGCTTATTAGCCACAAAATGTAGCACCTTGGCCCTAGACACAGAAATTCAGATCCTTTTCATTATGACTTATAACTTGGAAAGGAATGGGTACTTTGACCTGATGGAGTTTCTTCAACATCTATTACCACAGATACTACTTTCAGCAGAGGGAAAGAACATTTCCAAGAAAAGAAAGATTAAAACAACCCAGAAGCCCAGCATGGGTTTTTGCAGCTTTTTCTTTTGTGCACAGTTTGCACACCAGCCACAGCTATCATAAAGACACGAGGTGGCAGTATTGCATTAAAATGCAAGGAAGTGACAAACTGCTCAGGTCTAAACATTTGTCTGTTACTCGCTGTCTCTGGAAGGGAAGAGCAAGTTAGTATCTCAAGTAAAATTCTAAACCTATTAATGTTTTTCTTTTTGGTACTTCTAAAAATTCCATGTCTCTCTTCTGAAAGTAAAGCTGGCTCCTAAGAGCTCCAGTAAAGCAGATCAGGCTGCTGAAAAATGCTGAAACGAGATTTCAGTGGGTGCATGTTTTTTTGAGTGTTTGTATTAAAAAATGATTTTAAAGAGTAAAGCAAATGAACATGCATACAGAGCTGACCAAGCTAACAGAACCATGAAGTAAATTTTCAGCCAAGGCTTACCTGACGTACTGGAATGCTCTTGTCTGAGTTCCAGGTCCATAGACCTAAAACCATATGAAAAATAGGAGAGTTAATAAATACCAAAGTCTTCTCTAGCCCAATTATCTTTTCCTTACTATTCTAGGAAAACGTCTCAAGGAGAAACACTAGAGACACAAGCTCAATGTTACAGGAATGGAAAAAATTGTGCTTGCAGAGCCTTTGGCAAAGCATCAGTTCACTGAACGTCGTCTTCCTCTTGGATCTGTCTCCAGTAAACATATCCCTAGGCATTTTGTTAACCAGAATTCTGCATGAAGGAAACCTTCTCAGGGGTGTAGGACAGAGTGATGCTTTGTCCTCTCCTGGAACAGTGAAAGAAGGTGCAGCCTGAACTCAGCCAGAAAAGAGTGCAAATATTTAAAGCAAACTTGAGACTACTAAGATGTGGTTATGATGAGCAGTTTTGATTCGCTCATTAACAACAGACAACATCAAAGAGACCACTAAATGTTAGTGGTCTCTAAAAAAAATGTCAAGAGAAACAGCACTGTGTTCAGAGCAATCAGGACAAAAAAAAAAATGTGGCTCAAAATATTACTATCTAGGGAAATGAGAAGCAGAGTAATTTCTAGATGATACAACCCACAAAGTCACCTGTACAGATTTGTATCAAAACCTTAGAGGGGAAAAAAAATGGGTCCTTAGGTTACATGACGGTACTTTGAAGCAAGTTTCTGAAGTTCAAACAGGCATTAATGTATACTTAAAGTGTACAGAATGGTATCTGATACCATTATTTTTTTCCCTGAGTGCAGTACTAAAGTCTCTAGAACATGAATACATATATTTTGAAAGCCATCAGTAGGCACATTTAAGTGAGAAAACTTTTCAGTTTAACTGGGGACAACACACACATCTTACCATCGACCTGCTACAACAGAAAGGCTTTTGGAAGGACAGAACAGAGAGCATGCTTGTTTTCCTCGAGGACAGAAAGGACAGTACAATTGGTAAACAGCCCATCTGTTACTTGGTAAGCCTTGTGCTCTCCGAGGCTGATTCAGAGCCCAAAAGAATTCACACTTCAGTACACACTGCGTAAGATCAGGGATCCAAGGGTTTACCCAAAAACTAATTTGGAGAGGAATGCACCAGGAGCTCACTGACAGCGTGATGGACTCCCAAACAAACAGGAAGCAGATCTATGTATTTTACAGAGCTTCCTGCATTTATCCCACAAGCTAAAAGTAAAGCTAAGTTTTACAGAACTCAGTATTTGTACATGTTTTTTGTTACATCATCTATGTGGTTATCCTTCCCACACACAGGCAATGGCTGGAAAATACAATATAGGTTGTATCTCTCAATTTCTCTTAATAAATCCTTCCTTTGCAATAACAGAACAACAATAATTCTATTTGCATAAGCCACAATTTCTACAAATCAGTGACACTGTTCTCTCAAGAGATTATTTACTCAGTTTGAACAAGTACTCTGAACCAAGAGATGAAATACATTAAGTTTCTAACGAGATCAACACACTTGGTATTCCTGTCAGCCAGATTCTGTGATGATACAAGGTGAATTTTTTTACGTATCAGCCACTGCTTATTGCTGATAATTCATTTTATTTGACCTGGTCAGCTAAAGCACTCTTCCCTTACTTCTTTTCTCAGATCCAGTAATTTTCAACATCAAACAGTTATTCCCTACAGAACAGTGATGTTAGGCAAAACATTCTATTTTAAGCCCTATTACAATTATATTCATGCTGAAGTTTAGACAGCATGGCAATTGCAGAAATAAAATAAAAGCTTCCAGTGTCCCCTCTCACAGAAGAACACGGACTTCCAGACTTCTCTTATTGGTGGTCTCAAATATTCCACGGACTGTATGTTTTAAACCAAGGGAAGTGCTTCATATTTCATAAAGCTTCACAAAATTCCAGTGAGTGTACTCACTCTGTTCTTATAAAAGATTACAGTACTACTGTCAATAAAACTTGAGAAACCATGCATGAAATAAAAAAAAAAACATTTGTTAGGTCATATGGCAATAGCTTGCTATATGAACTGGGGACCAAACCTAAAAATTGGAAATACCTTCTGATCCTCTATAAGCCAGTAGATTTTCTAAACATCATTTAGAGGCACAGACTTTGTGTCCAAGGATGCCATCCTGGGAACATTGACACTGACAAACCAGCACATGGCCACATGCAAATTTTGATACAAGCAAGTCCTCCAAGGATCGAAAGTATCAAAACAAGAAGCTCCACCTTCTTATCTGCTTCGATTTGTTCAGTGTCTTTCAATAAGCAAGTTTGGGGAGGTAAGAAAATGAAACTCCTTCTGCAGGAATATAAGTTCCCTTTTTTAAATGTTTTGATAGGAAAAAAGCACTGACCCATATGGTTATGTTGTCTATGTAGTGCTAAAGGGATTCCTATCAAGGACTAGTTAAGCTGGTTTAGGCAGACTAAATGTTGTATGCCTCAGTAACACTGGCCAGTAAGTTGCAGTCAGCATCGCACAACAGCTACCATACACTGAGCACTAATAGTGATTTCTACAAAAGCAGTAAATCTCTGGGGGGGAAAAAAAAATCCTCAGGAGAGATGGTGAACACAGCACTACTGCAGGCCTGTAACTCTGAAATAACCACATGCACAAACTGGAAATTTAGCAAAGTTTAGGAACACCAGAGTAGCCAAGATTCGTCACTGACTGCATTAAAAAATAGTAACCAATTGCCTAAGTGACCAGTCATTGTAGCAAGCAACTAAGCAAATGCTGACCTCCAGAGAAGACCAATCTTTCAATAATTATCAGTGTACTTCAGTCAGGTGATGTGCATTGCTTTGCAGAACATACATAATTTGAACTCCTTAAATTATCTTTCTTTGTAAAGAGTTGTAGATTTCACTCTGTCAGTAGGGTAGTATCACTACCAAAGTTTTGCAGGGGGTGGCCACGCTTTGGCACAATACTTGATAAATATTAAAGCTAGAGGAGATCCACCACAGGACACCAAGCTTCACTTTGCTTGGGCATGACTTATTCTCTGCCTTAAACTCTTCAATGCTCTGTCCAGTTTCAGTTTTTGCTCTGCAAAAATTACAATAGAGGGAGTTGCTACAAAACTTTCACCCTTTTTCTCCTTGAATTGTCTACTTCTTCTTAGAGAAATTCCTGACTGAACTCTGGATTTTGTTTATATCCCCAATACAAAGAATACTGAAATGCTTGTGAAGATTGCAACTGTTAACCTTGTTACTTTCTGGGAAGGAAAGATCATCCTCATCAATAGAGCACATCTTCAGATATGTAATTTCTTTTAAGTTTGGTATAGTGGAACACTACCTTTTGGAGGAGGGGAACATCAATATTTTCTAAAATCTATCCTCATTCACAACACAGGAGGACAGGATATAAAGATGAATGGTTCTTCTTATCACCAGAGGGTCATTACTTACTGTTAGTGGCTCTCCCTGGAGAGCTTGTAGAATAAAATTACTGACAACTCTTCCATCATTCATATGCATTCGAGGACCAAAGGTATTGAATATTCTGGCGACCCTCACTTCAACTCCTTCCTGTAGCCAAAGAAAAAAGAATTGTTACTTCCTTAATAAAAATGTCTTTCTCCCTACATGTGTAAACTCTCCCCTGCCAAAAAGCTTTTTAAGACTCCCTCTTTCAGCTTTAACATGCACTGTTTTCTAATAATGAAACATTTTAAACCTCTCCTCAGCTGTTCTGAAAAATGTAGTGCATACAGCAAGGTAATTTATACTAGTTCTCAGTATTGTAATGCAAATCTAAATCAGTGCTAGACCAGCTCTTGATTCTAGCATAAGTATTTTTTTCCACGAAGAACTTTAAGATTTTTCAGTAATGCCTTTCCAATAACAACTTCTTTCACCTGGGACTTAGTTACTTTTTCTGCACATAAGTGAAGTCTCACAATCACCAGATATAGCACCAAGGTAGCATTCCCATAGATTACAAAAGTCTGTACTTTAGAAAAGCTGAACATGACAGAGAAGTATCTTTTACAAAGGCTATAAAGAAGCTTTGAACCATAGCCACAATGTTTTCTAGTGCCCTTCTTATAGGCTGTGTAAATGCATGCATTACAATCAAACTCTTCAATGGTGTAGTTTTTTCCAAGAAACATTTTTATCATTTTCAGAAGTCCTTTCTACAGAATATTTTGCAAATCTTCAAAGGAAAATGCAACAAATATGTGAAATTGGAACCTTTCTGGACAAAGCATTTTAACCATTAGAGACAGTGGACTGAAGTAATCACTCTTGAGTTATTTTGATTGACACATTCATTTAGACAAGCCACAGTTTATGTTGAAGTGTACAAGAAGGATGTTGTACAAGGCCCTTGTGAGCTAAAAGAGGATACTGCTGAGTTCAGAGCAGAATGGTATGCTATAAGCAGACAGATGCTACCATCTGGGACTGACAGTCACAAGGTAGGGAAGAAGGTATCAACCTCAGTGCTGGCCTATGTAACCTCCTCATATTACCTGGTCCTCCCACCTCCCAGAAAAAGACATCCTTGTATCAGTAACAGGAAAAAATTGGTCTGAAGCAAACTTTGTGTGCTCTGATTCAGAACACAAGCACAGTGTTCTGGAGTTGCAAACATTCCTTCTATAACCATTCCTTCAGAGGATACACAGAACATCTTGTATTTTCCATGTATTCTAAGTCTTAGACCAATGCTTGCTGTTGTCTTGGAAGAGGGTGTATGTGGAAGAAGCATTGTTGGTACATCTGTGTCTGAAAGCTGCAACTCATGCACGCTTCACTCAGAAGAAACCTAGAAACTCATTTTTTCTTGGAAATAAATATACAAGAAACACAGGAAAATGTGACCTTCTCTCTTAGGTCTTCAAGTGATGCATAAATAAATGAATCCTCAAAGATGTTTTGTGAAAGCAGTAGAACTGGCATTTTACAGGTGAGAGACAAGCAAAAGGGACATTCAATATATCAGCTATAAGTAATCTTGGTGTTGAGAAATCAGAGACACCAAGTAGTACAGTAAAGTCTAACACCTCCTGCTATGGAGAAAGTCAAACAACATTCTGTTCCATTTAGCTGCAGGTAAGATTTCATTTGTCATGATCAAACATTGTTTGCAATTGCAACTAAATGGTAAACTTACAGTAACATGGGAGGTAACTATTGTGCCACAGGAAAAGATACTGTTTTTTCCAACAACAAGCTTGAATCCACAACAGAGCCAAAAAAATAACCTCACTACATCCACTGGCTTCTGCTGAAAGTAACTCTGGAAAGAGCAGAGGTCCCTTTCCATGCAAAATGCATCAGCTGGGAACATACTCTATATTTCTAGTTAGCTAAAAAAGTACTGCACTGTAACATTTCAAATGTATACTTCCAGCAGCACATTACAGAACCATTCCCAAAGCCTTCGCTGCATTTGGAAAGACATACTCTTATAGAGCTGCTGCTTCCTTTGTTTTGCCCAGCACTTTATCTTAAAAAGGCCACTGACTCCTTTAGGAAGAGGTTGTATTTCACATTGACTTTCCAGATACTGCCATTAATAATAAGTGCAGAAAATAAGGCACTTTTATCAAGTTTTAAGATAAAAATAACTCATTTGACAATGCTGACCAAAAAGCCTCTCTTGCACTGCACAAGCTACAGCAGCACCCTTGTTTTCCAGTATTGGTTGGAAACTAGCAAGGGATCTAGAAGAGAAAAACAACACATTCTCTATAGGCACTTAGTCATAGTCACAATGAATCCATTATTTCTTCTCCCTTCTATTTATTCACTTCACCCCACTGTAATGTTGTCTTTTTAAATGAGTAACTTTTTATTTATAGTGTCATCTAGCAAAGCTTTTCTCTGCAGCCTACTGCTTTGAAAAATCTATTTTCTATGCAGCCAAATTTTCATTTGGCGCTTTAAAACTGGAGTCTGTCTTCTCAAAAGAAACTCTTCCATAGACAAAGAGATTTTGGAGCCAGTAACTTAAAAACTGTTGTAAGTCTCCTTTTGCTGTTTCATGACCATCTCATTTGAAGTGATCTTTTTTTTCATGTTGAGTAACTCCACTCCTTCTTGTATTAATTGTCTATGTCTTAGCCTTGTCCTACTACTCTGAATATTATCAATAACATGTAGTAAATACTGACTACCTCTACTATATTCCCATTATCAAAGTCAATTACTTCCCCAGGTTTCTAGTATTTTATTACGTTTTACAGAAAGCAGAAAAATCTCTTTGGCTCGTATTTACACTGCTAAACATAAGAGAGCTTGCAATTTATCCCTAATGCTGAGATCAAATGCAATCAAGTGCCTTCTGTCCCCACAGTTAAAGACAATGCCTTCCCATAGCAGATTGATCAGAGAGAAAACTCCTTGAGCAATCAAAAACAGAGCCTGAGAGCAAGATCATAAAACACAGGACTGTGGACCAGCAAAACACTTCAGCTCAGCTCTATTATTTATCAGTATGAATTTCTTTACAGAGACTGTGCCTGTACAGATGAAAAGAAACATTAAAGAAGCAGGAAAGGCTGTTATGGCTAACAGAGATACCTCCTCTGAATAAGTACTCAAGACTGTTCTACAGCTGTCAGTCAAAATGTAGCATTACTTATCCAGTCTCCTCCGAAAAACAAAGTCGTCCATGGCTTTCAGCACGAGTCTTTGCCAGGGCTTTAGTTCTAGAGATCCCAGCTCCAGAAAGCACCAAGGATATAAAGGATGCCATAGTAACTCCTTAATTTAAAAAGATGTCTTTTAATTTTATAAGCTTTTTAAGAAAAGGTATCTCCTTGTGTTGACTGTCTTAGAAAATAGATCAATACAATTCAAATGCCGGAAGTTTCTTTTAACCAGAACAACTTGAACATGGTATGTTGTAGCTGTAATTCACAAGGCTATCAGGCAACCTTATCCTATTAATTATCAGTGCTTCCTTCTTTGCAAAGTCTGTGGATCTATCTGACCAACAAGTAGGAGTTAGACCTCCCAGCATAAAAAAAATCAGGAAAGGAAAAGCTACAAATGTCTACTCTCCACAAACAACTGGAATTTAAAAAATCTGCTGGGGAAGTCCAGACAGTAGCATGGGTACCACTGTGACCTGATATAAATCTTTACCAATGTCTCAGCCAAAATTACTTAGATTGTTGCCTCCATTCCTTGCTCTAATAGTCACTTTCTTACTGATTCATATTCTTTCCCATGTATTTCAGTGATCATTAATTCTCAAAATTGTTCCCAAACCTCTGAATTGCAATCACAGCAGCATTACTATCACAGCGTACACTGGATCCATCTATGGCGTGTTTAAGCTACACTACTCTGCAAGGAGGCTGGGTCCAAGGAATTTTATTTATGTGTGTTGTCAATTGTATAAACAAAATTCCATT
>JAHLSL010000014.1:432403-471669 GCA_025920805.1 Petroica traversi | reverse complement strand
CATTTAAACTGCTGTATATTTTTATTTACAACACACCTATGCAGATGATGCAAAACCCTGCCATGAAGGTATTATCAGAACTTAGTCAGTATTTAAATTAATCCAGAGTATTGGAGAAAACATTGATACTTAGTTTCCCAGGTAGCTACAGAATGCCAAATGCAATTTTCTTAAGGTTGAACAGAGAACTGAATGGCAAGTCCTGAACAAAGCATGAAATTCACACTGGAATATTGTGTGCTGAAAATCCCCTTCCACCACTTTTTCAGCTTAAATCACAGGGTCAAAATAAGTGAACAAAACAACACTGCCAGCAGAAAAGGATGCACTAAAAATGCCTTGGTCTGGACAGGCAACTGAGGAACTCTGACAACAGCAAACAGTCAACTTTGACTAGACTCAAAAACTGTTCTGATACAAACATCCTGTCTGAAAGTATAACGCTGAACTTCAGTTTTACTTCACATTTTTTTGAAACACTATTAGGTCTTTAAGATACCTAGCAATGTGCACAATGATGGAAATCTTTGTAAGAAACGACCCAAAAAATGCAGAATAACTTTGCCTGTATCTTCTTCTTATTGAAGCTGAAAGATTCTGGAAATATTTTAGCCGGAAATATATTTTAGCCAGAAATGCTGCAAATCCTACTATTTGGGGCTAGGCCACTCCTATTGAAAATCCTCTTAAAAGAACTATGCTTACTTGCATAGAGGAAATCAGAACTTCCCACTGGCAAAAGATAATGTTTCCTCCCCTAATAACAGCACATCAACTAAACACTACCCAACCCTCTCTTTTCCCCACACCAGCTCAACAGTGTTTCAGAATATTTCTAAACATGGGACAAGCTTGGGCAGACTTTACTAACCCATAATAAAGTACAAGAAATACGTCAGAGAGCTGCCCCTGGGACAGACAGCTCATCTGGATCATGAGTTTTCACTTAATGTGTGCACTGCAGTTCCACCTTACAAACCTTTACTATTCATTGTAAATCCTGCATAAAATTTATGAGATGCTATCATGACTCACCCTGTGCTTTTAAGATACAGCCCATGATTTTAAAAATTAACTAGTCTTGGCCTTCTAAAAGAATACTGCAGTGTGTACTACAAATCTGCAAAAAAACGCAACAGCCTACAGGACAAGAATTTCTCATAAAAAACCACAATCTTCAGCTGCAAATGGGTTTCCAGACTGACAAGGAATATTTTGCTACAGTGAAATATTGGAGACATAATCCTGAACAAGAGCAGTATCACCATGTTGGACCTTAAATGATTTAAAAGAGAGCAAAGGAGACAGAATTTCTGCCTTCTCTGTCTGGTAGAAGAGATAAGGCAAAATTACTACAACCTCTATACTAAAATATCATCTATAAAGCCTTATCACTTCACTTTGATTCTGTTTTCAAGATTCATAAAAGCACTTAGAATGTTATAATTTAAAGGTTTAAAATTCTATAGAATATCCTGTGTTTGATTTGTATATTAAGGCTGCAAATAACAAGGAATACTGATACAATTTTCTTTAGTGTGCCACATTTGCTAACTGAACAGTCTCCTAGAGCCTAGCTGAATCACAATTAAGCAAGATTTACATTCAGGGAAAGAGTCAATATTACATTAGTTAATGATGAGCTTTTACTTGCTGGTTACGAAACCCAAGGAAACTGACATGTGTAATTTCTTAAGCATATTTTAAATTGCATTTTAATCCTCATGTTACTGTCTTTGTCTAAAAACAGGCATTACAGACCTAGGTATTCACTAAGATCTGTGTTTATACCTACATAATTTTAAGACATTTCAAAAGTGCTTAAAATACATTGCTTCTATATAAATACTCATTAAAGACCTTCCCCATTCTTACCTGTATATTCTGATTTTGATTATTCTCCTTCAGCATTCCACATTTATCAGTAATGGCCCTATTCAATCCCATCGACTTCTCAGCATGCTAAGGTCATTTCAGTTTAATCAGTCTAAAAACTATTTACTATACTGAAAGACATACCTATTAAGAAGACTAAAGCACATTTTCTACAGGACGACTGCTCTTCTGAAAGCATGCAACTGATGGGACCAATAAAACCTTCCCATTAAAGAAAACAGATTTTGCAACAATAGATTAAGTGTTCCTACTCAAGACATTCTCTTCTGCCCTCCTACTCCTAAATACACACATTCCAGTCTTGCCATACATTGGCCTTCAATAATTATAGAAAAACCACCAAATCTGATGCAAGTTTAATACCTGCTTCATGTATGCATAGCACATGGTCTCTGCAACCCGTTTTCCTTCATCATAGCAGGCTCTTGGACCTATTGGATTCACATGGCCCCAGTAATCCTCATTTTGAGGGTGAACTTCAGGATCTGTGGGGAAAAAAAACCACCTTGGATTATGATATATCAAAAGATTATTATATATGATGAAACTTTCAGTAAAACATTTATGTTATACAAGTCACAACAGCTCTTCTCTGAATTCTGATTTTTATAAAATCTAACATTTTAACACAACTTCTTAAAAGTGCAATCACTGGAAACATGAAAATGGCAGTAACAGAAGATGAAAGACCAGCAAAATAACTGAGTACAAGCATATAACAGCAAGCAACTGCTTTCCCTAAAAGAGTGTGAGAACAGAGGGTTAAATCCAACTCTTCTCTGCAAAGGCAGACTACCTCAAGGGCATAAATACGACTCTTACCAAGAGGTGCTTCAGAGGAGACATAACAGGTTATGTAGCCTGCAGTTACATGGGAGGCATTACAGGTTATGTAGGAAAGTAAAGCATATTCAAATTTCATAAAATAAGAAACAAGGAAAAAAAATGGAAAAAATAGACATGTAAATTTTTTAAAGAGATAAGAGTGATGAAACACAAAGAACTTACATTTCTTCTATTTTACCCTAAACATTTTTACTAGGTATCACTGGGCACAATCAGGTTAGACAATCTTTTGGTTTGAACCAGTATAGAATTTCTTGATCATAAAAACCAAACAACCAAACAACAATCACCTTGATGGTGTGTGCTTTATATGCTTGAAAAAATATAAACACTTGGTTAAATTTCCCTCTTTGCTGTCTTTAGGATGGTATAATTTCTACTGGGTTTGAAGTTTTAATACTACAAAACTTTCTCGTGTTGAAAGCTAATTTTTGAAAAAACCTTGACAGTCAGCTCTGATTAAACCTTCCTGATTTTATATTGCTCAGACATGATTATGGATGAATTTCTGCCACATGAAAGCCACAGAGCAACGGTAAATGCAGAGAAGATTTACATGATTATAAAAGCCCACAGGAATCTTAAAAGGGTCTGAAAAGAAGCTATGGGAAGGGAGATAATCCAGAAATGAGTTTTTTCAGTAACAGAAGAGTCCTTGGGGCTACCATTTTTCTCTGTAGAGCCTGACCATGTATAATCTAAGGCTTGTGAGGCAGTAGGAATGTTGCACATGCTCAAGCCACTTTGGCCAGCCAGTTATCTTGGTGATCTCTTCCTTGGGCATTTACTTTGAATTTTCTTGACTGAAGTTGCTCCATCAAAAGTGTACACCTGGAGGTGTGTTCTTTGTCCTTCCTCACCTTTTGCTCACAGAGCTTTGTATCTTGTAATACAGGTGATCATTTTTTGTTTACTTTTTTGTTCTTTACAGCCAAGACTCAAATCTACTCCCACTGAGCAGGGTACCGTGCCTGTGTATCTCCACTAATTTTGAAACCTTGCTATTATGAATTATGCAATAGTTCAGAACAGAAGGAAGTTTCTCTAGCAGGCACAGGGTCTGTTACACACCCAAGGAAGTACTAAAAATTCTTGCTGCATCCAGTCACCATTCTATCCATAATTCTTTCAGTCCTTCACTTCTAACAGTAAGAGGAAGATGGAGAAAACTGCCAAATATTACATTTTAAGAGACAGCAGAAGAACCTGCATGCACAAGCAGTATTTTCTTAGCCTGGAGGTCACATATCTCTTACACACCATGGAAAATGCTAAACCTTAACAATACAATTCCTACGTGATGGGAAAAGATATGCATATTTACTATTGAAATGATCTTTCTTGTCACGTTTTCATTATGGCATCTGGACTTTAGAGCACAACACTCAATTTCCCCACAAGCCCTTTGGAAAAAGAGACAAAAGCCAAGACACAGGAAAGATACAGACAACACACCAAGTCTCCTGCCACCGCTCTTGACTAGAAACATAAAGCAAGCATTGTAAATGCCCTTCTCACATTTTAAACGGTAAAAACATCTCATAAAGAAGCAAGCTAAGACAGTGATGAAAATCTATCATTCTGCTATCTGACAAAAGATGTGTAAATATCCTTTTACACAGTCATATCTGAAGAGCTTTAAACACTGTTTTATTTTCCTCACCTCCATAAACTTCTGATGTAGAGGCCAGCAGCAGCCGTGCTCCAACACGTTTAGCTAAACCTATATTTTGGGCAATGGGGAAAGAAGAACAATTACAGCAAGTGCAAGAATATTTCACTCATGCTAGCTGTTTTAGTGTGATACTGTTTTACATGTTTTTAAAGAGAATTTGATTTCCCTCACTAGGCAAATTTAGCTGTAAATCACATCCATAGCTCCCACTCCCAAACTAGAAAACTTAAGAAAGAGCAGAACAGCACTTGCATGTGAAGTGCCTGTTTCTGGGACTAGCAGTTGATCTGAATCGTGATCCAACAGCTTAATTCATTACAACCTAAATAAAGGCCGAGGAAGCATTCCACTTAGGAAATCAGGATATTTAAAGAGCATAGTATATTATGATTACCAAATTCTTCTTTACATAGATTAAAGACAAGCTATGTAAAGAAACTTATACAGAATAACATGTTATAGGACAAAAATCAATCATTTCTCCCTTATTATGCCTTTTTAAACTGCTTGGATGATCCTGCTTATCACTTGAGATTATCCTGTATTCCATTTCAATGGCTTTCTGGTCTTCAAGCTGGCATGGCAAATAAAATAAATCTCTCACCTGTGCCATTCTGGTACCTCCATAGCTTGATTCTCTTGAATCACTTGATTCTCTGAATTGTACTCTTAAGAGTATCATTCAAGTAAGAAACTCAGCTACTTTAATGCCCAGGAGTTTTTCTGACTCATAACAACTCTTAGGATCACTGACACGCACATCAGTCTGCATCATATACCAAATGGCACAAAGATGGGAGGAAAAAGTAGTGAAGGCTTGAGGTCTTATTTTCACAGACCCATTCCCAGTGTTAAAACCAACAGACAAAGCTGAAAACATTGCCTTGTAATTATCCAGCATGAACTAGACACTAAACACTCTTTCAGAATTTGCTAGCCAAGGCATGCACAAGAGGGTGCAGTTCTCCTGATGTCTGGAGTTCACAGAACCAGGGCAGTTCCACCTGGCTCAATGTTTGCTGAGGTGGAAAGGAACACTCACTTATGGTAATCATGGGAACGTTCCACAGTCACCAAAGCGAAAACTGAAGTCATGAACACAACTGTGCTATAAAATCCCACACTCTTAATTGTTCTGATGACTTCTGTAATTACTGCACACTCCATAGCAAACTTACAGGCACAGAGTTCTTGTGCTTTAACAGCCATGTTTGTCAGTGTTCATTTGCACATATATTTAAAGGAAAAGGGCAAAAATATTCAAAGAGGGTAAAAATATGCCCAACCTTATTTTCCTTAAAGAAAAAACTTTTGTAAATGTACAATTCATTTGCTTCATCCTCCCCTCTCCCCAGCAACTCGTCAAGATTATAGGATGTCTAACCAAGTTAAGTAATAAAAAGAATTCCACTTACCCAGCATGTTTAATGTCCCAATAGTGTTGGTCTTCAATGTTTTTATAGGATTATACATGTAATTTGGAGGAGAAGCAGGAGATGCTAGATGATAGATCTGGTCCACTACAGAAAAACAGAGGAGATAGCATTATTATTTTCCCACATAACATATTAAATGAGAAAGCATTAAAGACAAGAAACAAGTATTCCCTTGCACATTTCCTAGAACTGGAGCCAGGCACTTCCTGTATTGCTGCCTACAGATGATACATATACAAATCTGTTCTGCCTCTAAGAAAAACTTAATTTTTAGTAAAACAAAACCTAGATCATAATGTAATACATCATCACTGTTCACATGGATACAGATGCCTGTGTTGGTGTTCACACTCTCCACTTATAAAAAATTTAGGTGAATACTTCAGAAATGTTTAGAAGCTGCAAAAGTATTTGAAGCATTGCTACCCTCACATTTTTAAGTGGCTACAAGCTTCAGAGTATTTTTCTGAAACAGAATCTGAAGCAAAAATGGTAGAAACATTATTTCAATATGAGGAGAAAATATTTGGGAAAATTAAATACTGTATTTCTATCTGAAGACCATCCATCAATGAAACATTAATGTGCTTTGTATTTCATATATTAAATATATATGGCAAGACCCAGGTACGCAACTTTGATCCTTTTTTCCTGTTACTTTTGTCATGCAATGCTTTGGATAAGACAGTATTTTAGCTTTAATTAAAAAAACAAACACACAAATCAAAACCCCATACAGAGATTTCAGCACACTCCTCCACTCACTATTATGAAATACAATTATCTAAAGAACCAGAAGCAATTCATTGTCTGAGATGACTGAAGGTTGGAAGAATTAGAAACAAAAGACTGTTAGAGATAAATTTGTTAAATTACAACAAAAACAAAGCAATGAAAACTGGATTCATTTTCATAGGCAGTATTATATTCAAAACCTGCAAGCCCTTCACAGCATGACTGTTGTAAAAATGTAAATGTTTTTCTGGCTTCTATGTAACTTGAATCACAGCAAGCCAGAACTATGTAAAAAAAAAAAAAAAAAAAGCAACCCACCCATGAATAAGCAACTGCAAAAGAAAAAATTAGGTTCAAATGAGATGTTTAAGGAAGAACAAATTCTCTACACCAAGGTCATTCAAGAAAAGCAATCAAAAGGTGAGGTAATAATTAGAATTGCCTGACAAAAAAAAAAAAAGGGAGAATAACTCCTTTGTGTTTCAAAAGAAAAGACATGGGGGTTTTTTGTTTTGTTTTGGTTTTTTTTTTTTGTTGTTTTGTTTTGTTTTTTAACAAGACTTGACATTGAAACCAGAAAGAAGCTGGAAAAGTCAAGACTAGCTGCTATTCTGACAGAAGAAAATTCTGCACGGCATAAGGCTGTCTTCCCTAGAACAGAACACTACTGGTCAAACAAAGGTTTTCCTCCTTTTAACTATTTCCTTTGGTGTTTTACTATTAAAAAGCAGTAGCAAATCACAATATTAATAAATAAAGCTGTATTTTGACCACATATTGATTTCTCTTAGCCTTCTCTTGGGGGCTTTAACTTTCACAGTATCTGTAAAATAACTTTTTTCTCCAGTTAAATTACTTTTCTTACTAAAAACAGCACAGAAGCATCCTTGAATTTCAAATTAAAAAAAAATCTCTATTTAAATACAAGTATATTTGCTTAAACAGCACAAGGGGTATATGAGTTATATCTAGTAGGAAAAAAAATTTCAGAATGGTTTGAGTTGGAAGAGACATTAAAGACCACCTAGCTCCCTCCACCCTGCCATGGGAAGGGACACATTCCAACAGACCAGGCTGATCAAAGCCCCATCCAGCCTGGACTTGAACACTTTCAGAGATGGAATATCCACAGTTTCTCTGGACAGCCTGTTACAGTGCCTCACCACTCTCACAGTGATTCTGTTCCCTATCTCTAATCTAAACCTACCCTCTTACAGTTTAAAGCCATATCCCCTTGTCCTACCACTAAACAAAAAAATAGAATAACAGCTATGAAGTTATCACCTGCTTTCAACTAACTCAGAACACTGAAATGCTAGCGGAATGTGCTTCCTGTTGAAGACTTTGCTTCCTTCCTAATTTTCAAATTTCATTTGACACAGCAAGTACACAAGCCTTTGCTTTCTGACCTCTAATATACACATATTAAAAAAAAGCACAATAGTAGGGCAAGAGTATACATAAGTGACTTGAATCATCCACGTGAAAGTCATCCCTTACTCTTCAACAGTCTACTGAGAAATGAAAAAATGAAAAGTAGTTAAGCAAAGCACAAGCATCTCTTTCACATTAAAACATTACATCCTTTTTAAGATAAGCACATGTTCTGGCAATAACCCTTTAAAAATATCAGCAATATTGGCATGGTAAAATATTCAACCTGCTTTCTTTCTGAATCCCTAATGAAGTGTGCTTGTATATCAGTCAAGCTTTTCTAGATTTAACTGTTGTGTCTATTGTCCACTGGGCAAGCTCAGCTCCTGACTTCTATGGAACATAACTTGGATAAGCACACATTGGATCATCCGTAGGAAGCATTTCAAAGTTTACCCGATACTAAAGCCCTGCATTATTGTTGCAACACAAGAAATCATTTTATTCTATTATCCTAAAATAATTTTATTTACTGATCAAGCTCACAATGTCAAGTGACCAAAATAAGGAGAAATTATTTCAAGCCCTATCTCACCCCAGAGAACAATTAACTATCAACATAAACACAGGATGAGCTCCTAAGGCAAACTTAATGTCTGTTACTGAAAGTTTTACTGTCTTGACAGAGTAACAACATTTGACAGTATGCTCATGCAGATGCCACAAAATATATCTACTTATATATTGCCATGCTCTCTTTGGTCTACAGCTGTTTATCTCTAGAGCAGGGATAAATAGCTGCCTAGAACATGTCAGAACAGCCCAGAAAGCAAGAGAGAGACAGTTTTGGCAGATGTGCAGTGTTGCTGAGTATTTACTTTCATATAAAAAGTTGCGGAGAAGTAAAATGTCATGTAGCAGGTTCTCTGTTATTTGTTCTTAAATGATCAGGAAATAGTACATCCAACCACCATCAACTCTGGTGCAGCATTAAGAGAGAGCTTGTCACACAGGGCACCTGTAATAGCAACATAAATAGCATCCAAAAATGGCCTGACACAATGAGAATTGGAGGAAGTAAGCTCCCAGCTCAGGCTCGATTCCAAGCCCTACCTGGACTGCTAATGCAAGTGACACTTCCAGGAGTCTGTCTGCAACATGAAGCTAGTTAGTTGTTCTGCACAGTGAAGTGTGACATGGAATAACTCCTTACTTTGGTCACTGTGACACTGTAAGCTTAAGCAGTGAATATAGCTGGAATCAATTTTTGTGCTGGGGAAATAATGCAAAAATGTAGCATGGGGTAAATTTTAACTGGTTTGTTGAAATTTCACACACTTCCTACAGATGAGTTCTGAACATGAATAAAATATATGACTGCCTCAAGTTTTGCTTTAATTATCCCCTTCCCACAGCATGCTAGTACCATGAAACCAAAGACAAGGGGTAAGCTGGAAGCTGGCAAAAGGAACGTTCCATAAGGATGCTGACTGCTTCTTGCAGGCAGCAGGTAACTCAAGCACAGTGGTGCAGAAAAATGAACAAAGCAACTGCTGAAGTCACCTACAGCCAACTCAAAGCTGAACTCTGCCCTGAGTTTCAATGCTGTTTCTTTCTACGTATACCATCACAACCCTTTCTAAATCAGGTTTTTGACAAGCTGTAGTGGAATTTTTGCAAAGAGAAAATGTCTCTTTAAAAGCATTTTGGTCTGTTAGTAATTTACTGCCCAGTCCTAATCTGTCAAAGTCGAAATGTACTCTTTCCTGCCCCCCTCTCAATACACTTTATTTTGTTTTGTGGTATCTTTAGGGTTTTTTTTGTTTGTTTTTTTTTTAATATGGCTAATTTTTGACACACAGCAGCTCGCATAGGAATGGTTCCTTTAATGGCATGTGGCAATTCAGATACAGAAAGTCAAAAACTACCATTTCTTTTGCTCCACAAAGATACAGCTAGGCCTGTGATTATCCAAGTGGTCATATAACTGTTAGATAGAAATAAATGGATACAAAATACAAAATCCCCAAAAGTTCTTATAATATTCAAGTTTATTTACTTATTTTTAAACAGGAAACTAAGTGTAAAAAATAGCAGTGGATGGAAAGATGGATAGAAAGACAGCAAGATAGCACTCTCCTTCTTTTAGTTCTTCACTCTTCCTTTGTTTCCCAGCTAGCAATGGTTTTAAATGAAACAAAGAGAAGGATCTGGGGGAAAACCAAGGTTTTCCTTGTCAAATGTACAGTCTTGCCTGTCTCATTTTGCCTCAATGTACTTTTCCCCATTCTTAAAGGCAAAAATCAACCCCTGTATGGTAAAGGTTCAGCAAAAGCAGAACTGGCAGAGAGATGGAAGATGGGGAATTTGCCAAGTGTCAGATGGCCATCTTCTGGATCAGAAGGGCAGGCAACCAGGCAGCTACAAGACTGAGAAGGAATCTTTAGTATATCAAGCCTCAGACCAATGAAAAACATCAGTTTTTCCAAAACTTTTAGAGAATGTTTGACATTTCAGTAGGGTAAAATATTTCTACCACAAACTTTTCATATTTGATCCATCCATTTCAGCTGACAATGCTGATATAAGAATAACTATTTCTCATTCCACCTTCCCTATATTAACTGTCAGGTCTGAATATTACCTACTTTTTATTTATCTCAGAATTTCAGCAGGCCAGCTAGACAAAGAGAGATCCTTACACCAGAGACCAAGACCAAGGCACCACTGCACTTGGCTCTGGACAAACAAAATAAAACAGCATTTGTAACCCTCTGCCTTGCCACAGACTTTCCTGACTGTACAATTTAAAACCAGCAAGCTGAATGTATTAAGCACAGAGAACCAAGACTAGGAAGGGAAAAACCTGGGGCAGAAGTGTGGCAGCAAAAAAAACCCCAACAACCACACCATGTATTAAAGACACTCTTTGTGTTTGTATTTGTATGTGCTTTAAATTACCTGTGAGATGACTTGAAGACTGAACAATTCTGGGATAGTGTAGAACACTGTTTAGTAAAATGTTACTATCCTGATATTTGGAAGGCTATTACTCACAAGAAGGCTATAGACTATTCTTCCAATCAATTTTGTATGACTGCTGGTCTTAGCCTTAAAAATCAACTCAGCAAAGTCCTTAAAAAGAAAAGGTTTTTTTAGTCCCAGTAAAGTAAATGATTTATTAAATTCTATAAATACTGTTACTTAACTTACCTACCTGTATGTAACTAGCAACTACAATACCTCCTGATAACTCTGAAAGCAATATCCTTGACACTATGTGTATCACATGCTTACACCTTTGCAAAATGTGTTTTTATTATATAATTTTAAAAGCTTTTTCAGTTAGAGTCAAAAGACCAAAACTACCTTTGTGTTCACAACAGTCACTGAAATTAGAGCCAACATTTAAGAAATGTTTTTCCAAAAACTAGACTGCTGGCATGAAGAATTAAAACAACAAACCAACTAGTTAACTGAAGATCAGTTAATCTTAGAACATAAACCATAAATCAGTTTATCATTACCTACCACTTACCCTTTACTTCTCTCTCATTTAATATTATATTAGGTAGCATGCACTTGTTTTAAATAACTGGAACTACTGTTCACTACTCTGCCCAAAAAGAGTTTGGGCAGCAGTTTCACCTGACACCAACTGCAATTTTAGAAGTATCAGACAGCATTTTTCAAAACATACTGTGCATTTGAGATTAAGGAAGTGAATTCAGTTCAACTGACTCAACTGTTTCCACCATTGACTGTAAATCTGTGGCATTTTCAGGTCTGTTTCTGTTTCAAATTTATGAAAGGTGTGATCAAAACAAAACAACACTACCAAGCAAGCAAAAAGAAATGCAGGGCATGAGTATGTTCCTGTACTGGGAAGCAGTTCAGCTGAGGACATCTTTCAGATATAGGAGACAGCTGGGTTTAAAGGAAATGTGCACCTATCACTTTACAGAAGATTGCATTAAGGCTTCCAAAAGTTGCTGAGGGAGCAGGAAGAAGAAACGTGAGTAGGAGAAGGATCTGGGCTACGTATAACTGTCTGATGTTTGCTTCCAGATTTATTCAACTGCTGCCTGTGGCTAATGGTAGATGAAAACTGGACCCCTAAACAGGAAAAAACATCTCTCAGTTTTCAGTTTTGAGGTCCAGTTTGTGGAATGATCATGTGCCATCTTATGATATCACCTTGAAACTGGCTTGGTTTTTCACGTGTGTGTTTTAGGGGATTTTGTGGGGTATATGGGCTGCGTATTTTTGTAATTTTTTTCTTATTGTTTCCAGGTATCTGTGCTTTTAGGTTTGGGTTCTTTTTTGTTCAGCTCTTTTCTTGTGGTTTTGTTTTTGGTGGTTTTTTTTTTTTTTTACACATATATTTAAGTATAACATTATTTCACAGTAGAAACACAGACTTCAGTGGTTTGAAGTTACATAAAATCAAACCCTTATTTTTTACTACAAACACAGAGTCAACTCTAATGCAAAGGTGGGTATAAACAAGACAGCACTAATGCTCAAGTCCCTAGGTAAACCAAGCATGTTACTAATCACATTTATTAATTATAGAATTTCCTCTGGGATTTTCTAACGCAATTGTATCTATTACCCTAAAGAGGGGATCACAGTAACACCAGATGAAGCATTCATTCTCATTTGTTCTCCAATTAACATCTGTGTGTCTTTACCCTATGGTTTGTAGTGCTCTCAGTAACTATCTTGGGGCATTTGTAATCTTAATGAATGTAGAGAAAATAAGTAAAGGTGGATTTCTATATTTTTTTCCTGATAATACAAAAAAGAATGTTAAGAGACTCTTTTCTTTACAGACCAGCCTTCAAAAAAACCCTGTCTTCCTGTACTAAAAAAGTGGCCATTTAATATTGTATTAAAGCTCTTTGTGAGAGCCAGGCTGAAATGAAAATTATAATAGGAAACTATAATAGGAAAAAAGGGTTAATATAGCCATTTCAAACTTTTTTTTTTTAACTCTTTTTTATCTTTCAAGATTCCTGAACTATTTTCATTCCACTAAAAAATTCAAAACCCTTTTTCTACTGCTTGACAAAAACATATTGAAAACTTGTCCGTTTCCCATTGACATTTCCAAATGCTAAAGCAAATAAAATCCTAGCAGAGGAGAAAGACATTCAGCACACTTGTCACAGGGTTAAAAAACAAAATGTTTGTTTAGGGTGATTTATTATTGTCTCTGACCAACCTAGATCAAGATTCAAGAATGCTGAGTCCTGCTTCGTGTCATGGATCAAAGACAGTGACACAGCCAAGGCAGACTGTGTGTAGACATCACTGTGAAGCTGAAAGCTACACATCTTGAGACTAAATTCCCTTTTCCATACCCAAAGTGAAAGCACTGTTCTTTCTAGACCAATTCCTCTTTCAGAAATAAAGCACTGATTATCCTCTCTGGAATTGAACTGTTAAACAACCTTATATAACCTGGTTTAAACAGGACAGCAAATACAGAGAAATTCTTCAGAGACAAACCCACTTTTTACCACGACTTCACAGTCATTCCCAATTCTATTTACAAGTAAAAAGGAGAAACTTGGCCTAAGAAAAGAAGTATCTGATCTATACTCCAACTCACTGATCTGTTACAAAAACTATCCCCCGTGGCTTCACTGAACTATAAACTCTGCAGTGAAATCAAATTTTATCATGTTCCTAGTGTATGAAAGCTAATTTTATTTTAACACTTAGCCATGCCAGCTTCCATTTATACTGGTCGAAGATGAAAAAACATTCAATAAACTACCCACTAAATAACATTTAATAATTAGCTGTCAGTACTAAATAGGGAATTGGTGTCTTAATTACATAGGCCATAGGAAAGGTAGCTGAAGGATCTCAGAATTCCCATTCATTAGTGCCTAGTTAGCTGGGTAACAATATTAGCAACGATGATAATTTCTGAAAAAGTCTAAAGTGTAATCAGTCTGAAAGAAGGTAATGCATGGAAAAGATTAGAAAAGCTGGCAAATGGAACTGGCTGAGGTACGAGCTACCAGCACCTGGAGTCAGTTAATAAGATCCTTGTCCACTATCCTGTCAGTGGAAGCAGAAGTTTGAAGTAAAATAACAGGCAGTAACTGAACCAGTGCATTGTCAGAATAGAGCAGGAACATGTATTTTTGCAGGACTATTTCAGTAGTGTTGCCAGGAATTCATCACTAGCAATAATGAAAGAGATGCAGTTGCTAGAGATATTTCCTGAGAAATTCCATCTACCAGAATTCAGCAAGAATTAAAAAAACCCCAAATGGCTCAGTTTGTTTTTTTTTTTTCTTAAAATGAACAAGTATATTGCTACAGACTTTTAAAAGGATGGAGCACAACCACCAGAACTGCAGTGTAATTTAAGCAATGCTTTCACTGACTCATTATATGGTTAGATACTCCCACAGAAGTCTATATAAATGCATGTCTCTCTCAAATATAACCATTTTAATGGTGCCTTAAAATCTAACTATTTAACAGTTTGAAGTCTATGAGAGTTCAGATGCTGAGCTACTACTTTAAAGCAGAACATACTTTTGTTTGTTTGCTTCTTTCTTTAGGATTCGAGTATTTTTTTGTTGTTTTTCTCTTGAAAACTAGGGAAATTCAGTGCTGCTGTTTTCCAGCTCTTCAGCTTGTAGAATGCCTGTACCTAAAGTGGGAATGTTTTCTACAGAAGACACTGAAGGCAACTAAGTAAAATTAGTTTGATCTCAAGTGACCAGAAACAGTTGCAGGACGCACATCTAGTTTAACTGCAATTAAGCTTCAGTTCATTAAATACCTGGACCATGGACTCTGCATGCATAAGCCTGTGCAGGCACCTAGGAAAGTGTGACAATGGATGGGGACAGACAGACTGACCCACTGTCATTTTGCCTTCTCACAAAATCAGACATATCAGGATGTTTTTAATGTTTCTTTCCTCTTGTCCACTCAGAAAAGAAGAACTGATTTCAAAGACAAAAGTGCTCTGAGCCTCTTACTCAATACTGGTCACAGACAACAGGCTAATAATAAACAAAGCATACAGATAACATAAGATGGATCAACCCAGAACTCAGCATGTAAATTTCATTTCTTTACAGACACACAGAAGGGAAAGACACAAAAAAAATGCAAATACCAAAGCTGAGACTACCTACCTTCAATGTACAGGGGCTCAACGACATCATGATTTATCAGTTCGAAGTTCTCATGACCAATCCAGTGCTCCACATTTCTTTTCCTGCCCGTAAAGAAGTTGTCCACAACTGTAACCTCATGGCCATCCATCATTAGTTTGTCAGTAAGATGAGAACCCACAAACCCTGCTCCTCCAGTTATCTGCGTTAGGACAGTTGGTATAAATTTCTTTTTCTTTTTACAGAAACACTAGACAAAGTCTACAAACATGAAGACAGAACAGTAGGTTTCAGATCTTTGCTTACTCCAGGGGAAACAACTCCATTTCCACGTATATTTTTTTCCCAAGATTTACAGCTTTTAACATTTCAAGAGACATACTTGACACGTTTCATCACTGTCAGGCTAGAAGGTCAGCTAGCTATTCACATCAACTAAATCTCTTTTTCAGATTACATTATTTTCCTTTTTTTCCCTTCAAATTGGATTGTGCTCTTTTTTTGTGAAAGGAAAGTCTAAAAAGATGCAGAAAGGTAAAAGGAGAAATTTCTGTAAACCTTATTTCTCAGGAAAAAAAAAAAAAGGTGTGCCAGAATGCCAGGTTATTTTCATGTCAGATTTATCAGACGTGTCAAATCCAGCTTCTCTCTGGTTCACCTGGAAGACATGCTGGGTGTTTTAAGTAAGTACTGCAAGTTTTCACCCAGAAAGGAGGAATTCTTCAAAGAGTTTTCATTTCAAGTATCTGCTAAAACCAAAATAATTCCTTCTGTGTTTTAATGCATCCACAGCTTACATCGTTCTGGCCCGAGGAGGTCAGCCAGTTGGATTAGATGATCTCTGCAGGTCCCTTACAACTGAAAAAACTCAGCTCTATACCATTAGCTCTGACATGCAGTATTTGCCTGACTTGGAACTCTGATACTCTACTGCAAAGAAACAAGTACAAATAAAATTTTCAAAACCCTGTACTCCTGTTTCGTTGAAGCAACAAGAAAGTTCATTAATTTTCCCTTTTTACACCAAAAATTTTAACAGTGAACAAACATCACTAATTCAGTACTGAAGCACTCAGCACAATAAGCAGAACTGCAAGTTGTGTGATACATCCAGCCCTATCTACAGAAGCCATTATTTCCTCCACATTTCATAAACTGTTTTGAAAAACCAAGACATACCAGGTCACAACTCTCAAAAAGTGGGCTTGTAAAAGACCTGTGTGGTATCAGATATATAATATGTCTGCATGACCAAATTCACACCTTGAAAGTGATTCAGCTGTTGAGGTCCATTCTTCAGCTACAGTGACAACTAATGGAAAGACAAGGTGGAATCAAGGAGGAATCTAATGAATTGATGGTGTGCTACAATGACAAAGTACTGTATGGAAAAGGATTAGACACCTGAAGTTCTTTAACTGTGGGTTAGTCAAAGGCTAAACATTTATCCTGTCCACTACCCTGCCATCCATTGTTTTAAAAAGCAAGATTAGCAGATTTTTTTCTTTTTAACCAGAAAAAAAAAGTAAAGGAAAACCCCTAACGACTGAAAAGGAAAAAAAAAAACATACAAAAACTGCATCGGTTTTCTAAAACCTTGAATGTCCACTTCGTGTCTTCTCATCCTTCTTTTTCTTATTAAAAATTCAGGGGCACCAGTGTGTCAAAGCAACTGTAAGAAGCAGTTAATAAAAAAATCATTTAGTTGGTCTATTTAGTATTCTTCTGAGTTTGTCAGGGCTTCATTGTAGCAGATTCAACATCTTATTCAGCTCAGAAGGAGAAACAGGATTTAAGAGAAATCCTCTCTGGAATAAAAAATGAATCTCAAGGCTCACATTATGCCACAATAAGAGAGAAGGGAAGAGCAAGTTTCTGGCAGAATGCTGAGAATGAGGAAAGAAGAGCAGTAACTGAGGGAGAACAGCTCTTTGCCATGTGTCACCATTCACCAGAGGGAAAAAACCAAACCCATGCATGGAAAACCTAATGCCATGAGTTTATCCTGACTTGCAAGCAAGCTGCAGCCTTGCTGAGTGTTCCAAGGGTTTTGGCTTTTCTGTGGTGACCAGGACAAAACTTTTCCGTAGAAGTCCTAAACCTACCCCTTCAACTGAGGCCCAAGGAAATCTCCTGCTGCTACTTCTATTTCCAAGATTCTAGAGAAGATAAACTCAAAGCTTGCAATATAGTTTTTGCTGCAGTCAAAGGAAGTATCTTCTTCCCAATATCCCTCTTGAAAAAACCATAACAAAGCCAATCAAAAAACAGACAAAAAAGCACAAAAAAGAAGGGAAACACACACACAGAAGAAAAGAAAGCAAAAAAAAAAAAGGCAAAAAAAAAGCACAAACCAATTTTGTCTGGAAAGAAGCTTCCAATTACCTTACACATACAAGTAGCTTTTATGATAAATCTAAGTTGGCTTTATTAACATATGACTTCCATGAGTATTAGACAAAGAACTTAAGAAATGATTGAAAAAGGAGCTGAATTTCCCCTGGAAAAGTAAAAAACTGTAAATTATGTTTTAATCATTACTTGAGGCAACATTAAAAAAAAGAAAAGATGATTTATCTCTGAAGTTCTTTGTACAACCTCCCAATAACTATTCATAAAAGTATCACTTCTAAATATTACTTCCTGCAAATCACAATGATATATTAATCTATATAATCATAAGTTGTACATGAATCATATCCGTATCAGAATTGGAGCACTTGGGTCCTAAAAAGGAATTCTTTATTAAGACAGCATTAATGAAAATAATTACTTAATAGTGCACATATGCTTGGTAACTTCAGCACCTGCTAAAAGGTACAAATATTACTAATAATTATCTTCTCTAGAGGCATTTACAAGTTTGTCTATTTATTACAGAATTCTGCTGTCTGCAATCAGATTCAAAACATCTTGTGTCCCATAAGGAAATTATATTCTTTTTTTTTTTTGTTTTCTGCTTTTATCAGTTTACTACATTCAGAAAAAACCCCACCCAATAGATTGAACCAATGGCAACACACTCTTCCACAGTAACAGAATTCATTCTCTTGCATGTGAAAGCCTGTGGTCTAGTCACTTCAGAGTACTCAGGAAACAGACAAATCATGCACAACAAAGTGAAGATCTCTTTTCAAAGCAAGTGACAAGATATCTGGTCTCAGCCAAGATACTACCACTGCTAGAAATCATCTCCAAAGAGATGCAGTTTAATAAAAAGTAACTGCTAGAACTGTTTTCTCATCAGGACAGTGCTGTAGGGACCTCCAGGCTGGAGTTTGAGATGGCAGTCAGAATTTTAAAAAAGTAAAATCAAATTAAGAATGTATTCTATAAAAAGTAGTAGTATGAACAAAATACAATGCACATGATTTAGCAAAATTGACTTGGCTGGCCAACTGAATTTTCAAGAGTCACGCACTGTTTTTATGGGAACTTAAGCTACTCAAAAGAACATGGATTATTTCCCCTAGGATTATGACAGCAACACTGTAATAGAAGGGAACTGCCCAC
Organism: Petroica traversi; assembly: GCA_025920805.1. Lineage (NCBI taxonomy): Eukaryota > Metazoa > Chordata > Aves > Passeriformes > Petroicidae > Petroica > Petroica traversi. The sequence continues at coordinate 453,043 of JAHLSL010000014.1, read as the reverse complement.
ATTGGCAGGAGGCCTATGAATGCCCATCTGAGTAGGCACAAAAACAGTCAGACCAACTTGCCACTCCTTTTGGCCATTTAAACTCTACAAAATACATGGGGAGCCAAAAAGCTATTCAACTCCAGATCAGCTAAAAACACTTCTATCCCAAAACTTGCCATCTCTGTTGAAGCAGTAGATTTCAACAAAATATCCACTACTTTTCAGTGGCAAAGTCTAGAAGTGAACATGAAGAGTTCCACAGCCTGTTAACAGCTTTCACTGACACTTTTCTTGAAAGTATATTCTCACTTACACAGAAAACATAACACTAAGGTTACTTTACATGAAGTATACAATTAGGAATTTTCAAAAATAAACCTCTCTCTATTTTCCTCAGTCTATTTTCTGTATTCAGCAGGGGGACTGGGAATCTACAGGTCTCTCTCCTTCAGACTGTCATGAAAATGACAGAACACCATTGCAGAACTAAACTAATTTGGTAACAAATCTTTGTGAAACTTTGCTATAGCAATGAAGATTATTGCCTAACAATGTAGCAAAATACTTTCATCTGCATCTTTTCCATTTTCTTCTTCAAAATTTTGAAGTCAAAGCAAACAAAAGCACCAGCTAAGTCAGACACGTTAGCAGGGTTTTGTCTGAGACTTTACTTTCCACTACAGAGGCAGAAGTTCACACTCTATTTTAAATATCTCAAGTAGGTATACTTTCTCCGCCTTCAAAACACAGGGACAATTCTCCCCTCAGACACACAGAAACAAGGCAAAATCTAGGTCACAAATAACTTCAAAAGTGTTTGCAGACAAAACTGGAAAGCTGATTTCCAGCACAATTCACTACGTTTAAGAATACCCCGGACAACCACTTGTCCTGACTTAACCTGCTATCCTGTTCCTCCCTCAACTGCTTATGATGCTTCAAAATAACAGAAACTACAAAGAAGATACAGAGAGATAAACATTCCCTGCAGAGCGACTTCTTTTCTAGCCTTATGACTGGATTTTGCCCAGTTTGGTCACACAAGGTTTCTGCCAAGATGTGCTTAAAAAGTTTTCCAGTCTCTCCAAGTTTCAGCTATCTGGGAGCACAAAGACTCTTTGGCAATGTGATCCTGAGAAGTTACAGGGAAGAGCAGCTCAATTGGCAAGTCAAACCTCAAAAGCCGAGTCCAAGTCTATTGTTCATACGCTGAGTTTGAGAACATCAACACAAGCAAGTGAAGCACTGCCCTAAAATCTGTACAAAACATACGAGGACCAAGAAATTCCCTTTATTCCTTCTCACATCTTTAATTCTACAAAATAGATTACATTCCACAGAATATTTTTGAATTTCCCCAAAACAACCCCTGAGTAAACACAAACTTACCAGGATTCTTTTACGATCCTTTTCTGATAAAAATTTCACTGGTGGGTATTTCTGGGTGAAACTACAGAACATTTCAAAACAAAGAAGAAAAACTAAGTAAGTTTCAGCCTGGTTTCTTTCACATACCTGTCTTTGAAATGTGAGAAACTACGCTGAAAACATCCCATTCTTAAAGTTCAGCTAAGAGTATATTTAGTCCTTTATTCTAAAAAAGGATCTGGGTCAACACAAGACCTTGCCTGTGCATGGTGAAAGATCAAAATTCACCTCCAAAAGGTGCTTTTAAAATTTCTGACTGATTTTTCATAATGAATCACTTGACTTCTATCTTTTGAGAGCAGAACTAGTGCCAGGCATGACATCACAAGAGAATAAAACAATAAAAAAGCAGTGACTGAACACCTTATTTTCAAAGTTTTAAAAGGCGAACAATCTTCATAGAAGCTCTGGAAAAGAAAGCAAGTTGTGTTGACTTACTCATTGACTTCAAACACGTTTCCTTGAAGTTTCAATGTGAAACTTACAACAGAAAACTTTCATTCTCCTTTAAGTTTTACAAAAACCAATATAAAGTTTACAATCCGAATGTTGAAAAAAACACATGTTAACATACTTCAACAATTTCTACAGGAGAGCTTATTCAGTATGAAAACTAATCTTAATTTTCTTAGAAATACTAAACTGCCATTTATTTGATGGTCTTCAAGCTAGTGTAATTTAAATTTTGCACCTTCTTTACAGGAACTTAATTAAAGCAAAACCACCACAAAATAAAATTATGTGACATATGAATCTTAAGTACTCTCTCAAGCTCTTGATGCTACAAACCTTAGATGAACTTCTCTCCCTCCATGGCATGCATTCTGCATTGAGCAACAAAGTCCTCTGAAAGCAGGTGTGAATTTTATCTATTTATTTCAGCAATTAGCATCAGAGTCCTGGCAATTTAATAGCTCAGGTTTTCCTTAACTAAATACCAGCAAGACACTGCACAAAAATTAAACTATGGTTACTCTTCTCCTCCAATAACTCCATAGGCCCGAGATAGCCTGGTGTAGCATGAAGGAGCCAAAAATGCCAAGAGTTATATTTTCTTCTACTCACAGACAGAAGGTGATTGAACTGACCCTACAATGTGATCTTGAAGCACCTCCTCCTCTACTTCTAACCTGAAGTACTGGCTCAACAGGAATTCTTCAGCGCCAGAGCACAGATGCTTCTGTACTTTATCCAATTTTCATCACAGCATGTTTTCAGTTTCTTGGATAGGGGAAATATGGCAATGGAACCTGCCAATGTTAGCTACACAGGGAGACTGAAAAAGAAGCTACCTACACTTGCCCTACATCACTATACAGGTCACAAACAATTTTTTTTACTTATGCTGAAGCAATGAAAGACGGCAGTGCACAAGCACAATGCAGATGTGTAAAACATATCCCTTCTGTAACAGAGAGGAAAATTCACTCATAACAAGAGATTTATGGAGTTCGAAAAAAGTTTAAATGCCAAATAACAAGATGCAAAGCAAGTCTCTCTTCTCCATTCCCAAGACAACTATTTTAAGGTTGCAGTAATCCAGCCTGGAGTCATATTGCTGCCAAAGGGACCTCACAACCATTTTTGCTCCCTCTGTTACACCAATAACTGTTTAGAGGAGGTGGGATAGAGCCTGGCAGCCAAATGATGGCCTGTTGGCAACAAAATGGGAGTTTATCTTGAATTAATGCTTGCTTTGATGATTACATGGCAATATTTTGCTGTGCAAATTCTTAATAAAAACTTTACAGCTCTAGCTTCAGTTAAACAACCTCTTGTCATGAGACTAGCATTACAGAATTCTTGTCTTTCCTGCTTCTCAAAAGCATGAAGATGGCTTGCTTTCAGGTTTTATCAGCTTATGAGGTAAGAAAACATTGACACTAGAATAAGCTTCGCAAGCAGGATCAGCTTTCAGGCATCTGACAGTGATTATTTACTGCCACTTCACACAGATATAAAATTTTAAAAATATTAATTGCAACAACCCACATTCAGCTGAACCAGAGATAAATGGCTACATTTTTTGAAAAATTATAATAAGGAAATAATAAGAGTGTTCCTTTTGTGAAAGTATAATTTCTAGATTGGTACATACAGAGGTAAAAAAACATTTTGATTCTTTCTTCTTTTTCGTAGAGGTCTGAAACAAGACTTATCAAAACATATGAAATGGCAAGAGTATTTATATGGCTTCTGGGAAGAGCTTTAACTTAATAGTTCTACTCAACAATTACTAAATTAAAAAAGAGCTAATCTGGAATACCCTCCCACAAAGGTCCTCTGTTGATGGCAGAAGAAAATGCCTGAATTACTCACAACTGAAGCTTACTGGACTATCAGCAAAGATTAAATAAATCAATTTAATATTGTAATTGGCAAGGTGGTGACACAATCTGCAATGTGCTTCATGTTGCCAATATACACCTAGTTCAACCTATGAAATTCACGTGCACATCAAGAGATGAGCAATCAGATCAGTATTCTCACTGATATAAATTGCATGTGGCAGGTCACCGAACCTTTCAAATCGATTGTAAAGAGCAGAACTGAAATTTTTTCTCCTTTGTTTTTTTCCTTACAGCTCAGGAGGGGTGGGAGGAGGAAGGGCAGCTGCTCATTGACAAAACAAAACTGAACACCAAAGCACTGCAGATGTCAAGTATACCCCTGGCCAGCTGCAATGGTATTCTGTCCCCTCACCAGAGGAATAGCATGCAACCACCAGTATGCACACACCACAAGGTGCCTGGGACACCAACAATATCACCTGGAAAACAGCACCACTGGCAAAACTAGCATGCCCTTGTCAGAGCTGATAGCTCCCACTGCCATACCAGACCTTATTTTGTGATGAAAACATCTGTCCATGAGGATGCCCAGATCAGAGAACTGAACTGATACAAATACAATTAGGCAGAGTGAGGGATAACACATTCCCTTACAAATCCTGAGAGAAGCAGGTCAGTCAGGCTCATCCATAGCACATACACAGGCTAAAATGCACAAGCAAATCACTCTACAGTAGCTGAACCACAGTAACCAATCGCAAGTATGGGAAAAGTGTGGTAAAACATATTTTAAGCCTCTTGAAGATGGAACCAGTATATCTTAGCAGACATAAACCATGGTAATCTATTCATCAGCTGGACTCCAAGTAGCAAATTCCTGCACATGATTTGAACTTTATAAGAGTCCAGCACTCCCAGCTTGATTTAGTAGGATCAATCAGCCTGAATACTTAACCATTACTGTCTTAGCATTCAATGCCCTGTCCTCAGTTATATATGATAACAACTAAAGGAGATGAAGCACTGTACAAAATTTATTTCAAGCCTACAACTACAGAACTGACTGCTACAGAAAAGAAATTGTGCCTTTGAGCTGCTTCCCAAATTCAGCAGATGACATACCTTTTTTCTAGGTCTTTGATCTTCTCCCTTAGAGGTGCAACAGCCTAAAATAAAGGAAAAACACTTAATCTTTGAAGAATAAAACAAGACGCACATCACAAAACATGCACAGAGGAAGTTGCCTTAGAGCAAAAATAATGGCAAACAATCTCCTATGCAGATCTCAACTGAAGACACTCCAAGAAACATTTTTAAAGCCTCCTTTACATAAAAAACCCTTGAACCTTTTCCACCAAAAATCAAATCATCCAGAATAGCATGAAATGAAATCCCTTAGCTTACCACTGTAAATAAAACATCTCAAGGCTACGAGTACCATAGTCTTGACAAGGACATCCAGTGTTATGATTCCTATTTGGCAAAGTGAAGTCATAAGTGACTTGTCTGAGGTTGTCAAAGGTAATCGATATCCAGCAACAGAACAATGGGGCAGTAATCTAAACATCAACTATTTAAATGGACAACTGATAAGCATACGGAGAACATCGACATAGAGAGAGGGGCATTAGCTCCAGTGAAATGACTGCAATTCTCGCAAAATATGCCAGGCAAATTTAAAGATACATCATCTTTATGTATCTAAATATGTTCTACATCATGATTTGAGGGTATATTTAGGCTTAAGAAAATACAGTTCACCTACCCAGACTTTTGCATTTTTACAGCTTTAGAAGAGAGAATCACTTAAGTTTGCATCTGTTTCAGTTTCTTTATCACAGGAACCCAAATTTCTAACTGTCCCGCTGAATTTCAACAGGAGCCCCTGAATTCTTGTTTTTATGTTTACTAAAGCCTTATGACAAAATTTGCCCTCTAGGGTTATATATAAGTTGAAAGCTGTCCAAGCTTCTAACTGGTACTAAGTGGTAGCACATCAGCAACCACTATTAGTTTGTTTTATACAAATACTTCTGGTTAGAACTGTACAATTCAGGAACTTCATAAACTGAATAAAACTGCATATTCATGTTAAGAGGAAATAATACAGCATAGTCATTTATATTCATTAAATATTTATCTCTGTGGAATAGGAAACAGTTCTTGAAACAGTTACACTTATTCAGATGGTGTAAGATACTATACAAGTACAATTTTAAAAATGAGATCCAGAAATGCCCAGCTTTTCAGACCTTACAGTAACTCTGATCTACACATTGAATTTCAAGTATTTCACCATTCTTAAACAACTGAAATTTTCAAAATGCTTGTTGCAACACTTACCAGAATTAAAAAAAAACCCAACTCCAAACAAAAAAACAGAGAGAGAGGAATGCAAAACACAAACTAAGAATACAAGCTCTCCATTGATTTTAAGCAATTTCAGTGGGCTGCTCACTGTGTCCAGAGGAACAACTGATATATAAACCTGCTGGAATACAAGACGCGAGGCAGACCAGACCACACTAGCACAGGAACACACACTTGCATACAAGGGTAAGGGGTATCAACTTCAAGGACTTCTCTATCTATTTAATACTTTGTTCTATTGTTATTAGACTAGAAGTATAAGACACTGGGAGAAAGATCTTTTGCACACATTCTTAATGTTTCCCAACAAACTGAGGCTGAAATGGAAATTCAGAGGTATTGGTACAGCAGCTCAAAGCCACTAGTATGTTCAGTACTCATGTCCACTCCAGAAATTGCCAGGACTTACACTAAAGCACTGGCACTGTCGATCCTCCCCAGTCACAGACTGATATCTTTGTTCATTAGTTAAGAACAAAGCAAAGCAATTTTGGGCACCTTCAAATTTATAATGCACCTTATATTTTGTAAGGCAGTCAGAGGAAAGAATTTGTATACATCCTTTCAATAACAAAAGTTCTTGAGAGGACTCTACCATAGTCTCTGCAGCAAATGTATCAGCAGATCTATCACATTCAAGAAAGATTTCAATGAAAATAAAGTGGAGTCACAGATCAATGTTAGAAACTCCACTAAAGAACAGTTCTAAAACTTATGCTTAGACACAAATTCAATGCTTAATCAAAAGTAATGAGATAAACACTAAACATATCCCTTCAATATGAAGTGAGTGAAATTGAGTCCTCAAAACAAAACTGATTACAGCTATTAGCAAACTAACCTCCTCTATTCTACTTTCCACCTTCTGATCCCCATTTTCTTGAAGAGACCTGTTGGCAAGAAAAGAAAAAAAAATAATCAATACCTAAGCAATAACTGTTCCACTGCAACTGCATCGTGTTAAAACAGTATCTTCAAAGCATCTCAAGTTAGTATTATTTCAAAGACATAATTGGAATGAATTAAAGTGGATGGTCTAATTTCCATTGAAATCCATTAGTTTGGTAGAAACTGAACCAAGCCTACAGGAAAGAACAGTAACAATAAATTTTACACAGAAAAGTAACTTCATTTTAGAAAAGTGTTTGATTACGGGGTTTGAGTGTAACTTTACTGTGCAAAGACCCAAAATGCCTCTCTGAGTGTTTCTGCTGTCTCTATGCTGACAAAACATTTTCCCTAACGCCATAATATTACCAGTCAAAAAGAGAGAAGGGCAAATGTAGCTCACTTTGAGTTTGAACTTTCCCAATCACATGGGAAAAAACCCCAACTGTACTAAAACATGTCTTCAGCAACTGCCTGATGGGCAATACTGACTTCTCACACAAATGTTACTCATTTGAAATGAGGCCAAGGATGAAGTATGTCGTGGTAACTTGTAAAAACAGTCTGTCTAAAAGGCCGGTGTCTTGCACAAATCTGTGTGGTCTTATTTAGCATCTGATTGTGTAAAGTGTCTCAGTTATATTCACTCTTCAGTAAACTTCTACGAGTCTAGAATATGTATTTTAAAATTCTACCTCTTGTATCAAGGTTATGCAACTTTCCTTACATTTGCGTAATTATATTTTTTTTCAATTAAACCTTCTGAAAGGGGAACTATTAACTCACAGTAGTAAGTTTTTGCATACTAGAGGATTCATAGGCATCCAACATAAAATAGAGTTCTTTCAAGTGAAAAACAGAGCTCCTTTACTTGGGACCTGAACTCATTACACCTAGAGAAACAGAAGATCCTTTGTTAAGCAGATATATGTATACATATATATCTACACACTACACTGTCAGAAATTTAAGCAACGATTCCATTCCTAACCATCTGTAAAACTCTCACTTTTTAAAAATGTCAACTAAGTCTATTACTGAGGCAAAGACCTTACTGACCAGATTCATTTGTATCTCTAAAGAATACAGTAAATTCCTACACTAAGACACATATTCCCTGAACCATCTTTTCAAACCAAGTTGTCATTTATTGCATTTATGGCAAATAAATCCTCTGCAGCTAACATAGAAGGAATTTACCACCAAGAAACAATATTAAGCTATCCTGGTGGATTTTGAAAATGTTTTCACAAGTAACAGAAATTTACAAAAAACTATGCAAACAACCATGGAACAGGCAGCCTTTCCTATCCTATAAATGAGCAATGAAATTTTGGAAAATCCCTCAGATTTTTAAAAGGTTCCCTCAAAAATAGTTCCTACTATTTTTTATTCAAAAAACCTGGCACTCAAGGACTGGCACTCTGCAGTTTATTTTTTAACGAGCACTTCCTCCTAATAAAGACAATCTTACTGGCTGAGGGCCAACATCAGTCCTTCAGAAATCATTTTCCCCTCAATAGCTCTATAAAGGACGTCTCAAATAAGAATTCAGATGCAGGTAGTAGCAAAATTGGAAGAACTGCTTATTAGGAAATACCCTGGAGCCCACACCCACCTGTCTTCTCCAAACCCCTCTGGGGTTCTTGTCCTTTGTTAAGAAATGCTCAGCTGCTCATGTAACAGCTGCTAAGCTGCCATAGTTCTCTGGCCATGATAACATGGTAATCTAAATGGTATCTCCATCTGCAAGCCACAGCAGCCCAGCAGCTGTTTGCATGACAGCTGAGCACTCTGTGCACCAACAGTGGGAAACTCCATGAGGAGCAGAGTGGACTGCTTGGGACAGGAACAGATCTCAGGGTAAGCTGTCCTGGGTGAATCAGAGCCTAAAGAAAATTCATTATCATTCTTATTTTGTCTCAAACTTTCCCTACTATGTGCTGCTAGGAGTAGCAACAGAATACCAAAACTCTTTATTAGCAAAACAACATGGTAAAATATTTTGCCCTCTATACACAATGACTTTGCTGTAGGGAACAAGCTGTCCCCATATTCTCTTCAATTTCTTTTGCAGCTGTGTCTTCCCAGTGAATTCTCCTGCAGGACAAATTCACATGCAAGCAGAAATGTGAAAATCTGCACATTTTGCATACATATTGTTTGTCTTTCTACTTCTAAAGGAAAAAAATTTAGGAGACAATGCAGGATTTTCTGCTTTTCAGTTAAACTACCAGATTCTCTACCAATTTACTGTGGAGGAGGAAAATCTCTCCAAATCACATTTCTGATTCTAGGTACAGAAATATAATAATAGCAAGCAGTAGAGAATGTGCTGCTCTTCAATATTTAAGCCCACATTATCGCTGAGATACAGTCACATCTGTGCTGAGGAAAAGGAGAATCCAACCAGGTAGGCCAACCAGCTGGCCAAAATCAGAAGATGAATTTGTCCAAAGATAGGCAGATAATGAAGCATGAGTAAAACCCTGGGTCTGTAGCAAACATACAATCATTTTTGGGACTGAACATTTTGTATTTTAAAAAAAATGGTATCAGCTGCTTAGCAACCACCCAAACAACAGTGTGAGTTGCTGTTTTTCTCCCTACTTTGTATATTGATGGGAAAGATAAGTTAATTTTACAACACATAAGGATACTCAATACAAAAATGATATACATTACCTCATATTGACAAAGTTTCCCCATACAGCTGGAAAATAAGAGAGAAAACATTACAATGTAATATAGCAGTACCCGAGGCATTATTTTTCCTATTATCGTCAGAAGGAATTTAAGACAATTTCAAGTATGTTAATCACAAATTATCTAAGTAAGTTACATACAAAAACTCCCCAGTGTCTGGAACACAGTTTTAGAGTATGGGTAGAATTCTGATGAGTTTACATGAGACTGTAAAAGAATACACACAAATTCTCTAAACTGTAATTTTTCACTGCACACAAATTAAATAAACCAGAACACTTGACTTGTTTATTAGGGATACTGGAAAAAAATGACAAGAGCAAGAAAGGAGCCCTGTAGACCTGAATCACACAAATTGGAAACTGCAGAGTGACAAAAGACTGGCCACTACAGGTTAGAGCTGAACTAAAGAGGTGGTAACAAGAGTCCTGCATTAAAGGCAGCGAGTGCTTGTGTGCACATATATTCTTTCTCTAAATACAAATATATCATCATGTAGACACAAACAGTACCTAAACAATATAACTTAAAGTGCCTCAGTAAGCAAACAAAACTCATTTATTACTGTTTGTATGGAAAAAGTTTTAAAGAAAGATAAATCACAATATAAAATCAAAGACCAGAGATGTACACAAAAAGATCCGCTGCCAAAATTTCCTTCTACTAGAAAAAAAAATAAAATCTTCTGAAACTGGTTAGGGTTTAGGTGATTATAGGAAGACTATCAGAACACTGACTTTCCTTTTAACTTTCAACTAGGACACAGAATGTAGTTTAAAGTAAAAAAAATGAGAAGCTATAAACCAGGCTACACAGCCAGGGAAGACTTGACAACTTCACATCATCAAGATAAACAAGATTAACATGGAACAGTTATGTAAGGGACTCTGCAAAACAAGCAACACAGGAAATGTACCCCAATCATCTCTACAAAATCATTCTGGAGTTGCTCTTTAAGAGACAAGGCTCAAAACCAAAGGACCCAAATTAAACTGGTTCTTAAGGAATATCCTATATGCAGTATTAACATACATATAGAAAGCTTCTGAAGTGTCCAAGGATTTTGTAAGCTGTATTGCAGGTCTCAAGTAGCAGCTAGTAAAGTATTTTGCCGACCTTCAGGCTTTGCACGTACATTTCCATCACTATTACTCAATGAGCTCAAGCAGACGATGAGGTGTTACAGAAACAAAACAAAAAACACTGCTACAGTCACAGGCACCTTCCAGACAGGAAGAGAAATGAAACACTCCCAGCAAGGAGGAGTGGGGAGGACACAAATGAGGATTCAGTAATGCACTAGTTCTAGCCTTCAGGGGATGGCAAAGCTACTGAACTGTTTTTAAGTGCTGAGTGCTGTTGAGTAATTCAAGAGTAACTCAAAAGAATCCATTACAGACTATGAAATAAGCTGTAGGAGGGCCCTGGGATATCTTGGGTGATATCATAAAACCTCCTGTCATCTGCCAGGGAAAAGATAGGAAAGCTTTATATTAGAGCAAATGATCCATGAAATCCTACTGAATTTTTAAATAATTTTGTGTTAACTAGATAAAGTAATTTTAATGGGGAATAAAAAGGGATACAGTGTTGCACATAGTTAAAGTCAAGTTATTTACCCTCTGGCTAGGATTTTAGAATTATGTATGATAACTCTAATGGAAAAACAGTTTGTTTTCGTGAATGATGACGATCTGGCAGTTAGAGGTACTGAATTCTCAAGTTAAACACGACTGAACTATACTTACACAGAATTGTATTTCTGGGCTCCAGGAACCCATACAAATAATGTAAGTGGTTATGCAGTGGCAGGAAGCATCTGGGTTTAGCTGGTGAAGTAAGAATTGATTGAAGGGGAAAAAAAAGAAAAAAAAAAAGGAGTTGCCAGCTGCAACACAAATACCACCCTCCCAGTTTTGTTGCAAAGACAGAGCTGCACTGCCTACAAGGAACTGGCTTCCTAAAGAAAACACGTGACTTGTGTGAGCTCAGTGTCCACAGCAGGGAAAGGAAATTCAAAAAGGCATTCACATCCTTCCAGAAATACTGGTTTTGATATTCCAGTTCTGTGGGAGTACATGACCTTGCATTAAAGTTTTAAGAAGTGTAGTGGGTACCACTGCAAAAAAAAAAAAAATTAAAATTGTAAAATTAACCACACAGGAACTATCATACAGAGGGATCTGAAGAATCCAGAAGTCTCTCATATGTAGAGAGATGTTGCATTGCAAAAATTTCCTTCAACATACTGACTGCCCTCATAAAGGTTTCTGAATGTACAATTCTCTTTTGCTACTGGTGCTCACATGGAGCTTACACCAAGGTTGAAGGGATAGAGCTAAGATTTTTGTACAAGAGTGGAAATAAGGTTTGGCTGTTTTTCTTCCAAACACACAGCTGTTTATGTAACGGGCTTACCCAGCAGCAGAACCAAAAGCACAACTCTGGCTCACAGAGGATTTCCTCGCACTAAAGGTTAAGTCAAGGCCAGTTTGACATTAAGACAAGAATGATGGAAACAGAGGTAAGTAGGTCCAAAACTAAAAACTGAATGACGAAAATTACAAGCCTAAATTCAAGATGAAAATCCTTACAGGCATCACAAAAACACTTGACAGGCCCACCAAGTTCAGGCCCCAAAGGCTGCAAACACAGATGGTTAAAAAAATCTTCTACATCAGCAAGGTGAATCAGGCACTACACATAAACCCAGTTTTCCAAAGCATGAGACTCCTGATGGGCCAAATTTGAGCAAACACTGACACAACCCAAAACCTCACTGTAAAAGCCAGTTTTAAAAATTCAAGTCTAAAGCCAAATCTTTTAAGCCAAAAAGTATTAATCAAGGATAATAATCCTGTGCCAATTCTCAGACTGTAGAGATCTAACACCCTCACCCCCATAGTCACACAGAACATACTCTATGAGGAACTTCCAAGAGAGCATTCAGAAACATGGTCTTACTGAAACTCTGTGCAAGGGAAGAATTCATGATTCACCGGACTTGACAGAAGCATGATTTGTAACCTAGTTAAGACACTCACCTACAAGAGAAAGAGACAGAGGTTCTACTTCTTCTTTCAAAGACTGATTGTAAACCTCATCCAATGACTGATTAAGGTCACAGTAAGTTGAAGAAGGGATCAGAAAGCTGAATTGTTGTAACATTAAAGCCTGGTTTAATGGCCAGAGGAGAAAGAGTCAAAACAGGACTACACCTACCTGTTCTGGTGTTTTTCCCCTTGGCATCCCTTTCATAAAATAAGAGAAATAATTTTTATTGTAGCGTTTCTGCAAGAATTAATAGCAAGTACCATTAAGTACTAGTAAAATACAACAGTCATTAATCATTCCCACAGACATTACACCTTAAAGTGAGGGCTTCCAGAGAAGAAAACATGCCTTGACTGAAATGCTGAAGAACTCACCAAAAGAGCTTCTTTTAGAAAAAAGGAGATTTGTTTCTTATTACACTAACCACGCTACTGTTATTAAAAAGGTATTTACATTTATCTGACTGAACATTAATCACTCAGGGGTTTTAGAAAACCCCAATGCTTTTTTGTTTCTTTCCCCAGCCTCTGAGATTAAGCTGTAACTATTTGGCAGGCACAGCATTACAGCAAAATTGTAAATTTTCAAGACTTCTCAAACCTACCTTAAACAAAAGTCGATTAGTCATATATGAGTAAAGAATGTGTAGAGTTTTGGGGTTTTTTCCTACTGAATATATTTATATTCCTGGAAATTTAAGAGTTTGTTTAGTCTTTCTGGATGAGCTCCTTTCTGAAATGATGCTGGATGCAAAGGACTGAAGTGACTGGGATACTGTCAGCAAAGGAATACACCAGGAGCTGTCCTTGGGATACAAACCAACCCTGCCTACATAAAACCCCCTTCCCAAAAAAACCCCCCAAAACTACAAAATCTGTTAAATTACACTTGAAAAGTACAACAGAAACCCCAAGCACTTGGCTGGGGTTTTGCTGAGCATCTACTATCAAATGGATGCTTCAATACCATAGTCAGACTTTTAACTCTGACCAGCTGCACTTCATAGCAGGCAAATGTTATTTTTCCAGATCCTCAGAACATAGGAATAGAATATATGTTTTCACCTGAATGTCCTTTGAATCTGTCATCTGCAATAACACTTTTTGTACAGGTTTCTATAAAATACAGATTACAAAGCTAAGAGAACCTTGCATGCTGTAATTAACTCATATAATAGGCTGGGGAACCAGAAAAATGACACTGTCACAACCTGAAGGTGGGAAAAAACACAGTCCTAAAAGAAACCTGTACCTTTATCCGTCTTCTCTGAGTTTCTTTAAATTACATTAAAACCAAGGTACAGACTATCAAAGGCCTCCAACAGTAATTCAAACTCAATCTGACAATATTAATGACAACACTAGTTTCAGCATCACATACATTTTAGAAGAGGTGTTTTAAGAAGCAAAACCATTATGACCGTAGAGATCTAACTGTACCAAAACCAGATGCAATCTCTTTTAAAACCATTTTCTTTCCCAACTGCTTTGTTGTTTGCATTTTCAGGACACTGTGAAGGAAACTTTTGACTAAGTATATTTAGCTGAAAGCACAAGAATTTTCCCTATATCACCCTCCTCAGAGGAACTTCTGCTCCTCAGAATAATTGGAAAATTTGGATGTGAAATGGCAACAAGCCCTTTCAGCTCATAATACAAATCACATACTGGGCTGCATCAAAAGAACTGGGGTCACCCTGTCAACTGAGGTGATTTTCCCCCTCTACTCCACTGCCATGAGACACCACCAGCATACAGCTCTAGGGCTCCCAGGAAAATAAACAGTGACCTGTTCGAGAGGGTCCAGAGGAGGGCCACAAAATATGGTGAGAGGGATTGAACAGCTCTATAAGAGCGCACGCTGAGAGAGCTGGCTAGAGGAGCCTGGAGAAGAGGAGGCTCTGAACAGACTTTATTGTGGCCTTTCTTAAAAGGGGCATATAAAAACAATAACGAAAAACTTTCTACCAAGTCCTGTAGCGACAGGACCCCTAAGAGGCAATGGTGCTAGCCTGAAAGAAGAGGTTTAAATAAGACACAAGGAAGCAATTCTTTACTATAATAGGCCACTGGAACAGGTTGCCCAGAAAAGTTGTGGATGGCCCACATCTGGAAATAAGATGAGGTTGGACAGAGCTCTATGCAGCCTGTTCTACTGGAAGATGTCCCTGCCCATAGTAGTGGGGGGGCTAGATGATCTTTTAAGGCCCCATCCAGTGCAAACCATTCTACAATTTGGCCAATATATTTCAAACTGCTTTTTATAGTCTCGATTCCATAAGAATAAAAAATCCCTCTCAACTGCATTCCATTTGTAATTCCAGCAGTATGTTAATTTGCTTTTGAAAATTACTTTACTGATGAGAGTATTTTGCAATATTAGAGTGATAACAACACACAATTACTGATCATAACTTTGTATTAAGAAATGTCACCTTCCTGAGTGAAGTTTATGATTATGCCCTTGGGGAACATACAACAACTAGAATATTAAAGAATGTTTAAAAAAAATACACCTCTGGTAAGTCTACACAGATCTCTGTACGGCAAATAGTTCTTCTTGTTGTATTTCCTGAACTGATGCCTTGCTCAAGAGTAAAGTTCCTGCCCCAAATCAAAGACAGCAGACAGGAACTGTAGCTTTTCCCACATGAGAAATATCCTAGACATAAGGACACAGGGTTTGCTAAGGGAAAGACGCTCTCTCTGCATCTTGGACAGCATCACCATCACTCTCTGTCAACCCTTCAGATAGTCATCGACTAGCAAAACAAAAGCAACACACTCACCAGGAAATGTCTCTACAAGTGTTAAGAACAAACACTTAAACCTTGGCAAACCAATACCCTCCTACAGCTGTGAGATATAACATTATGCAAATTTTCTTTTCTCTACTAGAGTTAATGGAGCTTCATACCGGATGGGAAGGTGGCCAAGGATACTTCTTCCTACATTTCAATTAGCATCATCACTTTATGACTGAATTTTGTTCTTAGTTTCCCAGATGGAAAATTCTCTTGAAATCTTCCAGTAAGTCTTTTTTCCAGTTCTCTGTTCACCGTGATTATTCCTTCCTGTCCCATATCTTCAGCACCTCACTCTTTACCACTGCTCCTCCACTGACCCATCTGTCGACAGCTAAGATTGTTTTCAGTGGACTCACAGAATGTTCCAATGGTCAGCACCGTAACTGAAACAAACTCACTTTTTCCAGCTACTTTTCACAAACTCCTTCGGGTAAATTGGTGCAATAACTCCCACCTCTCTCTCTACAGTCCACAAATGAGATGCTGAAAACTACCAGTTTCAACCAAATTCTGCTTTGGTCAGCCAACCTAGAAACAAGCAATATAAATGTCAGAGAAATACTCCCCCTTGCAAAAACAGAGGGTAAAGAAGGTGAAAGCTCCAAGAGTGTTCATCCTTGAGTGAATGATGAAAAGAATTATGACAGCACTGTCTCCTGCACATGCTGCAGAAGAGACTAAGTGGAGGTAAAAGATTAAAGACAAACACTAAATGGAGATAAAAGAGGAGCTGTAATATTAATTTCGCCAGGATGCCAAAAATTGTTCTAAAACATCATGGCTAGCAAGGCATAATCAGAGCCCATATATTCCTGACAAACAACTGAAGCCTGAACACATTTTCATAAGCTACATGAGTACAGCTAGTTGCAAGCCTGATGAGCAGGGAACTGGAAGCTGTTACGACAGTGAACTTATTTGCATAAACCCACAAATGAAAGGCAGCTCGGTGAATGCGAATCCAGCCAGCAAATATTTCGGGTTTAATTTTTTTTTGGTGGAGAATCCATGGCATGCTTACACAAAAAGCAAGCAAGCCTGATGTCCTAGACAATCATTTCTAATTCTTCCATGGCCAATCAATCCTGACATCTAGTTATAAAATGGCAAGGGAAGGAAGATTTTCTGATGCTGAATAACATTGAGACAGATAGCCTGAAGCAATGGGACAGGACCAACGTGATAACAACTTTTCTGTTTTGAAAAGTGGAAGGAAAAACTTATCAAAACAAAACATTAAGTAGCATTTAACCTTCATTTTGAACATATGCAAAACAAGCAACATGCAAGAGGCTGTAAGATTTAAACTGAAAAGCTCACTCACACCTCGATATTTTGAGAAGAGAACATTGCATTCTTCCTAGCTGATGAAAATCTGACAAAAACAAATGGCTAATCTTGTAAAACAAAGGATAACAACCATGGAAACTAACAATGCTGTGAAAAGTCAAACCCCTATACTACAGGACGTACTTCCCTCACATTATTTTGACATTTCATTTTTAAGTTGTTCTAATAGCGGTGCTGTAAGTTATCTTACAAAGGAAATGAGGTCTTAAGCTTGGATCTCATGACAGCACCCTACTATTCCATTTTCCCCTTGGAAAAGGAACAAGGCTACTGATATACCTCCTGAGAAATATCTACAAATGAGTGAAGAGAACTGTTCTACTTTACCAGAAATAGAGCTCTTAACTTTTTCATTAAGAACATGCAACTGCTGTGTCATACCAAGATATCAGCAGACTATTTACAGTAGAATCAAGATTAAAGCAAACCATGCAGATTGCTGAGCTCTGGTCTTTAAAGATTCTAAGTGTATTTCCAACAACTTATATAAGGTCCTAATTCTGCAAAGACAGAACCACTGAATTATGGTAACACGTCTGAATAAACATTTAAGACTCCCAAGGCAGTGAGTTTAAGGTGCCTATGTACTGACATTCCAACACACAGTGGGATTTTTAAAAACAGCAGAAAACTCTCAGCCTGCATGTAAGTTATTTGTATGGTGGTGACACTTAGGGTTTTTAACATTATTGATTTAATGAACTGCTCTTTTATAATCTGTCTACATTTCTCATTACAGACAACAAAAATCAATTAAACCCACTTCACCTCTGTTTATAATCACCTCATGTTCTGAAGCTGTGGTTTCACAACAGCTTCAAGATGATGGAAGTGGAGCCCATGACTGAAAGAATTTACTTCAGTCTACTTCTGCATGCCTCTCCACACAACTTTGGTTAGCATTAGCCCTCCTGCACTATTTTGCTGGGTGTTAAATCAGAGGAAAGTTGGAGAAGACTTTGTCCCTTTAAAAGTAAAATTCAAACTCAACCTCTAGGCAAGGTTTCCCGCTATATGCAGCCCAGTATAGTCATGCAATGTTCACAGAAGACAGCACTGAAGGTGAGTCAACTAAGATAATTGTTAAGAGTATTAAAAAAAAAATTTGAGTAGCAGTCTGACATGTTACAGAGTGATTCAGACAGCTTGCTTGCTGCAGAAATTCCCCAAATTCATCATCTGGGTAACAGGGAACAACATCACCCCTTTCACCCAGGGCCTATAGAAAGGTAAAGGTGTTAAACTTCATTCACTTCCTTTTCCCAGAAAACAGTTGCTTTATTTACCTGCTGCACTGAAATGCTCCTTTCGACTTCTATTTTTATACATACAAACCATGCATAGCACAATGTTTCAAGTGAATGATTTTTTTAAACTAATATAAATTAGATTTACAGAAACGAGCATCAAATACTACCTTAATTCAAATCCAAATCCAAAGTAAGGATCTTTCTGGCTCTAAGTGCTGCTAGGGAAACCAGCGAAGTCCATACAAGAGTTCTAGGGATCTTTAACATGACTCTGACTGTGTACCTCATGTCAGGGTGATACTTAACCAAAGCAAACAGGACTCCTTTGGAGAGAACCTCCTAACTGCAGACCTGCAAAGCACATGAAGCAACACTGCCAGCAGCATGACCAGCTTTCATCCCATTTTATCACTGTGCACCACCTCCTCAAGCTGGGCCAAAACAGCTGCCCAATACCCACAGTGTCAAATGGCTGGAGCACAAAAGCATGATCTCAGCCCAGACCAGTTCCTTCATCTGGTACACAACAAAGGAATTTCAGTCATTGTATGGATGTGCAGTAGAGATACCCAAGACAGCCCAGGCATCCACCACCGTGTGTGTAACTACCAAGAGAGCCACCCAATGACTCTTGAGAGTGAAACAGCTCACAGACTTTCAACTGTCTGCAAAAAGTTCTTTCTCTAGTTTGCAAACTCGCACAGAGTTCTTCAGGCACCTTTGTAACAAATTTGCATTCAAAGGCAAAAGACTGCTATGAAATAAGGCATTTTTCTAACTTATGCTCCCAAAACGTTTTTTCAGGGTTTCATACACTGAGCTGACAAAACAGCACTAATAAAAAAGTCCTATCCTCTAGTTCACAAAAAATAATGTACTTTCCAACTATTTAATTCCCTGTAAAACGTGCTCCAAGTCTGAATGCCCATGCCCTAATAGTGAATGGAAATTAATGGAAAGGAGGCGCATAGCCTAAAAACACTTAGTCATTTGGAGAGTACTTCAGAAAGAAGGAATGCAAGAAGTGCCAGCACATACACCTACACCAGCAGCTCAGTTTTCTCAGATTCTCTGCTATTTCAGTCGGGCATTATCTGACTGCAAGCAGAGCGTAGTGATGATTCAGTAACATTGTGAGGGGTACCCTTTTAGGGTAGGTGAATGGGATCATAAATTATCATTGCTGTAGAAAAGCAAACAAAAAATATTCTCCCTAGAATCTGACAGACCAGTGGCTTCTGCTACCATACCATACTATGTAGCTGACACCTAAGGATTCCCCTACTTTTGATCTCTAATCAAAAGATGGAAAAGCACAGCCCGTTAGATTTGCAAAAAACACATTACCATCTGACACCAATTTATTCCCTTTTCAAGCCACTTTTCTGCCACACTGACCGGCAGCCCCTCTGCCAGTCCACATTTTTTCTGAATCTCAAAGAACAAGCAGTCAGAAGGCTTCTCCTTAAGGCTAACTTTTATTCACAAAGTAAGAAAGCAAACACTAACTTCTGCCCACAGAATATAATCAAAAGCTAGGTCCCAATGACCACATCCACTGCCACTCAAATCCAGTGTTTGCACAGCAGCCTATTAACTTTCGTTTTGAAAACTATTATTTTTAGCAAAACATATATACCTTTCAAAACACAGACCGACATAAAGCTGTCAGAATGCAAGCGACCTGAAGTCACTTGGACAAACAAACTGTCCTGAAAGTCAGAGCTGAAACACAACAATGGTAACAGCAGTGCCTAAATAGTGAGGTCCGGTAAAGACAATAACATACGATAATGAAGGGAATTGCTCTGTTTATGTGGCAGGAAACACCATCCCTCTGACAAAATAACTAGTGTTGTACCTCTCCACCTTCCCAAATCCAAAGGGTGGATCCGAAATGCGATGCGCACATTACATGTGCCTTCAAGCATCAAGAGAATGGCTTGGTCCCTACCTAAACTGACAAGGCATCGTGCTATCCACATAGAATCCCACTAAATATGGAAACAAAATAGGCTAAAATAAAATAAATTGAAAAATGCAACAGAAAAAAACAAGATAGTGAAGAGAGCTGACAGGACAACGTTTTAAATCCATTTTAAATTTATCTGACTCACTCCTAGTAAGTGAAGTCATAAACATCCCCGTCACTGGCTATTCTAAGATTTTCTCAAGTACCTCTACGCCTCTCTCCCGGCTCTTAAGACTCCAGCTACGCGCTGAGTTAATAAACAAACATTTATTTAGCCCCCAAAGGACTCGGGAGGGTTTTACAAAAACCAGACACGAGGCCTACCCAGGAAAAACTTCCCTGAGGGCCGCTCACCGCTACCAGGTGGCGGACAAAGCGCGGTCTGAGGAAAGAGAGGCTGCGGAAAACCCTCCCTGAGCCACGTCCCGCTCGCACCGCTCGGCAAGCCTCGGCACGGGCCAGGGGAGCGCAGGCGGACGGGAATGCCGGCTTGGGAAAGTTTGGGCAGGGTAGGGAAGGGGGAAGGCTGAGCCCCCTGCCCGG